>JAQFXM010006968.1:0-12501 GCA_034693345.1 Entomobrya multifasciata | reverse complement strand
GCTATAAATAAAATACAAGTTATTTATTGTGGATGCAAGGTAAGGACACGAGATAAAAATCAAAACAGTGTACCCTTATAGAATTGCTTTACTACAGACCGCTACTGTTATGTAAATATTTTGCATAACAGATATTTGTAACACCATCGGATTTGCAGGTGTGTGGTCATTTAAATAAATATTCGAAGTCTGTTCTACTTTTATATTTTTGTGATTCTTTTCGTAGGCAAAATTTCTAGGGATCAGTAGTCACAGTATTGAAGGAACACGCTTTCATACAGGATTATTACACTTGGGATCATTATGTGCTGATAAAAAGGATTTATAAGCAGTTAAGATTCATGAGTATTGTACTTTGGGGCGTCTTGGCACTAATCTGCGTGGTCCATGCGTACATGCTTTATAAATTGTGTTTTGTATTGAGAACAAATGAGCAACGTCTAGGAATATGATAACTTTCGATTGTAAAAATTTGGATCCCTGCGATACATATTTAAATGGAAGCGAATTATTACAATAAAATATATATTGTAGTGACACCGATTGTTCTCACTCCATATCCATCGCCGCCAAGAGTTTGCTTGGAAGTCATTATTGCTTCGGAGTTTGTTCCTTAAAATTTCAAAAAGATGATGTAAATAGCCAAAACTCAAGGTTTGAGCAGAATTTCAAAACATTAAATAAATTGGTTACCATTTTCTCACTAATTCTTATTTAAAGTCTAATTCATGGTAGCCTAAGGTGGGCTAGTCTGCTTCTACCATTTACGCTCAAAATAAATAACTATATAAGCATTATAAGTACATCTTCCTTCAGAATCAGGAAGAAGTTTTAGTATAATGCAGAATAATAGGACACATTGCCTGTACTGACCAAAGAAATAAAGCCAGCACTTTATTTCGTTTCATCACGTTGATTTCCTTGATGGCTTTCTGCGTTTCTCTTGCGTGGAAAGGAAACATATTATTCGTCCACTTTCTCTTTCTCTTGGGCGTTGGCGACTTAAAGATAACACCATAATAAAAAATAACTGCATTGCCTCACAATAGCCCAAAAGTCAAACCAACCCTTCCACAGATTTTTTTTGTTTTTCTACAGAAAAAGTACACACACACACACACACACAGTAGGTTGCTATGAAAAATTTCATGGTAAAAAAATCTCCAGTGCTGATATGATGAAAATAAGTAGGTGAATGATAAAAAAATGAATAAAGTGCACTGCATGGATGCTAAAGTAATTCATAAAGGAAAGTACACAATATTTTTGTGTGCATTGTATATAGTCCATTATTTTGATGGTAGATTAGATGGCAGTATAGTATAGTGTATACTATTGCATGTGTTTCATATAAATAGGTACACAAACTTGACTCTCTATCAACATTTTCCCCCCATCTCACAGTGTAAAAATTGTGTAGAGTTTTGTACACCAAAATAACACAATATTCAATACCATAATAGCCAACGATAAAATACCAATGATGGTGGTAACGGCAATGCTGTCATAACCGTAATGTCATGATGTTTGCCCAAATGGGAAATAAGTCTTCATTAAATTCCACTCATAAAATGACTTTTTTTGGTAACAACACGAAGCGCATTATATTATCGTTAGCATAGTAACTTATCTGTATATAGGTACGTATGGTTATTTGCGTTTTTTTCCAAACCTAATTTCTCCAATAGAAGTTGGAAAGCAATTTCTGTATTTTTTGCATGGCTCAGGCTCAACACTGCAAATATCATTACCACCCTTAAAGAAACACGATAGTATATTCGTAGGTATTTATCAGTCTACAAACTGAGTTTTCACTGCTACAATCAGTTTCTTTGGAGAACACAAATATTTGTAGTTTAAAGTATAGTATTTCCGTTTGGGTCAAAATATACCATCAAAAATATATTTATTACCGATATAGCTTTTTATGGCAAATACGTATAATGTATTTTCGTCAAAAACGTATGTAGGTTTTTATAAATAAATCAAAGTTGTTATGTGAAACGTCTACGGTATACTTCTCGTTGCAGTTTTCACAGAATAAGTTTTCCTGTAAGTTTAGTAAACAGGAGGACAGTTATGTTGGCACCGATATCACTTTCTCCGTAAAGAATACATCCATGTATTTTTGCCTCTCTCTCTCTGGTCGCGGTCGGTCGCATAGCAAAGTTTGAAATTATGGGCTAAAAGTTTTATTGTCTGAATAAATATTAGGCTTTTGCCGACGAGACATATACAAGCAGTTTTAAAAGCTGAGATGGCCTATCATCAGCCTCCGGTACGAAGAATTTAAACCAAAACATGACTTGCTTTGCACGAGGAAAATTTATCTATAAAGGTAATTAGAAACACATAAAGTAACTTTCAGGCTCAACTTTAATATGTTTATGTACAACTTAATCATTTGGCAAAAAGTATGGCATTACGCTTTAGTACTACCAGTCATATAAAAGCCATAAAAGGATAATTTGATGCAAAGTAATGCAAAACATGCAGCATGCAACTGGGCCCGTCCCTGGCTTGCCGTGTCTAATTTTACCACACGCGAAGATACCAAACCACATCATCTGCCTTTTCCGAAAACCAAGCTCAGACGGTTTTGATCCTAAAAAGCTAGAAACTAGTAAACAACGTGAAAGGTTAAGCTAGTTTACAAGATGAAAGCAATACAATGTTCACCATAAACATGTTATGAACAAGTATGTATATTTGCGATACACATGCCCCCGATCTCCTTTCCCCTGTCTTGTTATTACTATTTTCCTCTTTTATAAAATAAAGTACAACCGCACATGGATGTACATACATCATTATCGTATCGAGTTAGCAGCAGCGTTGCTTGCTTGCGTTGTTAAGTTTCTCACGATATGAAACTTTCTGTTTCGTTGCTTTTATGAAGTATATAATGTGATATTGAGCTGCTTTATGCATTGTTATTGTAGTACTGCATACCAAACTATGTTATGTGTGGCAAGCTTAGCAACAGGACGTGAAGTGGAAGTTTGTAGGTCTGAAAATGTGATGCCTCAGCATTTCCTTTGCACTTTACTTTCACGCTGTATGTGTCAGATGAATATATAATAAATCTTGGTTCTTCGTTGTTACAGATTGTGAACAGTCATGTTATTTATTTAAAGAAAGTGCTACTTACAACGTATTATGCATATTAGCATTTCACACTGTTCCAAACGCAATCATGGAATGCTTCAAATTAAAACATCTTCTTGTCATGCACACACCGCCACCACCGCACACTGAAAGTATGTAAAAGAGATTCCTCCCTCCACCCTTCCTCACCATCCCACATGACAAGATAACTTTCACAAGAAGGTTGAGAGAAGGGTGGATGCCCTCTATACATTACATCATTTGAATTATCTGATGATTATTACTCCTATCGTAAAATATAATACTTAGGTATAGTATTACAATGCGAGCGGATATTATATTTTAATTACATCATTGATTGACAAGTACACAAAATATGTTGTGTGACAGGAAAGACAAATCACGAAAGGCAGTTGAATTATATGCTTTTTATCTAAGGTTATTCCACTACAGCTAAGCTTGACATGTGGGACTTCCACAAAAATCAAGAATACGTTGATGTTGTTTTACCAAATCCATCCATCCAGGAACACATTTTGATAGATTCAAACATTCACATTTTCTAACTGTGTTATGTATATACTATTGCGTTACAGTCTTATTCTATTTTCTGGGTATAAATTATTAACTGGTCCGAAATGAATACATGCATTTTGTATAGAATTCAGTACAATTATATGAGAACGACCCATTTAACTATGGTATGAATGTACGGGGAGAAGTTTAGGAAATGACAAAGCAAGTTAGAAAACCTTCCGTTGTACTAGGAGCAGAATAATTTTGTAACTCGTATTATGCACATTTCTGTTTGCATACACGTACTTTTATAACATATAGTAAGCAACATTGTGGGTGACATAGAGGGGACGAAATAATGTGAGTTCCAAATATATATTTTTGCTTTATGGAGTAGAAGTACAAGCACTTATTACTTCCTGGACTTAATGGAAAAAATCTCTCTGGAGAATTTGAGACACAAAAGGACTCACTTCACTTCTCTGTGGAACCCTCCTCTTTGAGTAAAGTCATAATAATAGTGCAACATGTACTCACTTACCAATTACATATATATATGTATACATGTGTGACACATTTCATTTACATTACAGACCAAAAAAATGTAACATCATACTCACCATTAGGCGATGTTATTTTTCGAAAGAGAGCTTGATAGCTGTTCATTACAACAATAATCATAGTCATCATATTATTCTGTCGTATTCATTTATTAAATGTGTCGTATTTTTGGCATCCATATTCACAAAGCTTTACGCATTCTATGAACTCGTTTGTTAAATTTAAGCTGCTCGACAAAAATCAGTATCATTTGTGATGTCGCCATTTAGAATGTAACAGAATAACAAAAACACGTCTCTTTTTCTTTTCAAAAAGATGACACAAACAAATGGGCCAAGTGTCCACAATCTACTTATATAATTTTTTACGAAAGGTCACACAGAACAAATTAGGTAACCTCACACCCTATATACCTATACATCTGCATATATTTATAGGTCTAGACGAAGAAAAAAACATTATCATTATCATAATTTTATAACAGTAAACTAATCATGTTGATGTTGAACCTTTTGTTGTTTGTTGATACGTAAATATATCGACATAACACATACCATGTTACATTTTACATAGTAATTTAAAAGGATTTTATTTTGGAGCTAAGTATCACATCTCTAAATTAATGTGCTTAACGATTTGAACTTTGTATATTATTCGCAAAAAATATTTAAACCCCATTTGTATATGTATCATCTTCTTGTTTACTTCTTTCAGCCTTATGCCGTTGTCCCATTTTCCCCTAATTCTCAGAAAACTTGATAGTCTTGCAGTGTCAAAGAAGATAAAAAGAGTAATTGTCAAGACCATTTCATTTTTTCGGATACTTGCTACTTCTAGAATATGCACGCGTTCTAAAATTCATAATAATGTGAACATCAATAAGAATAGTTCTAATAGCTAAAATGTGACAACGACCATGTCTCTCTAATCGCCTTCCTATTATCATTTTCAGCTTACTAGAGTAATGATGTAGACACTGAGACAGGTATTTAAATATAAGTATGCTTGGAAAAGAGCATTAAACTATATATATAACTTGTTACAAAAGTTATGACAACAAAATAACAAAACGTGTTTAATGCACGGTCATGCGGTGGAAAATGCCACAATATTATGTTAGCGTGTTTTTACCTCACTAAGATTATATTCACTATTCACCATGCCACATTGCTTCAACAGAAGCGTTAATGCATGTGTCCATGTCGGTCTTCCTTCTTGTCATGTGGATTCATTTATCACTTGAAGATAATTATAATAATATTCCTCTTAAAAGAAGCGCACAAGAAGAATTGATACACAAAGCTACACCAGAGGAGATCGTTCTACTCTAGAGAATGATGATAGTGGTAATGAGTGAGGAGACACTTTTGCCGTTGTCATTGTCAAGTGATGATGATGTGCTTGTACATAAGTATTTGGTTTTTAGTACTTGTTCAGTGGCGTATAAAAAGGTGACAATGAATAAGCTCTTGTGTCTCCCATTCACTTCAATGAAGAAGCATTCAATCTTTTCCAAGGCAGAACACTTTATTAAAATCATTCTTTAAGGGTTGTAATGTGCTTCAGTCAGCACAGCAGTAACCACATAACCAGTTACTAAAAAACTTAGCAAGTGTGCCAAATCGACAACGGCATGCGTATGTTCAGGTGGTACAACTGATCCCATTGTAGGTGGTGATGATACAGTAGCTCTAGTCTAGCCATTGTTGAATTTTTTTGGCAGTTGAGGGATATAACACACGAGTACAATACAAAAGTGTAAATTTAGCATTCTTCCTTTTTGCATTTAAGCAGCTTTCGCTCTTAAATAATAAATGATATGTTTCTTTCGGGTTTAGATGTACTATGTATTTGTCTGCATCTTTTGTATGAATGAATTGATTTGGCACTGAAGCGTCAGATCGATTTCTTTGTGAAGCGTGTGCTTGCTATCGTAATTGTACTCTTCCTACCAGTCGAAAAAATTTTCCAAGTGGGTAGGTTGGTTGACTTTATTCCAAGTAGGTAATATACAAAATACTTTTGCAAAGCAAAAGATCCCATTTTAGAATTCCTCAAGAGTCTCAAGTTTATTGGTACATCAACTTGTGTAGTTTAGTTCGCCCGATTTTATATGCTCATGTTCATGTTCTAAACTTTCATTTCCCAGATAAAGTACCTATTCAAACGTTTTTCCCTATCTAATAGATACATTATAGTATCGCAAATATCGAGCGGTTCATTTTTACTATACAATTGACTCTCTGATTATATTGCTATACAGAGATATTATATTATACAGACTATAAAATTGTAAGTGGATTTCGAAGGAATGAATGAATTTTTGAGCCCTGGAGAAAGAATCTATTCAATCTTTTGTCAATTTTGACTGCTTGTCAACTGTGCTAAAGAAGTGTAAGTGCCAAATCTTTTTGAAATGGTAAAAAGAAGGCGATGAAAGAGTTAATGGCATAGCCTAATATTATATTTCATTTCGTGAGTATGTATTCATTCACCATGTATAAATTAGTGCTGTTGTAACGTTAACACTGTGGTCATATAATTTACTGGGGAGTAGAGTAAAGACTAAAATGTACTTTGTACAAAAGAATTATTACCGTCAGGTTTTTGGGTGACGTGAAATTGTAAATATAGGGTAAAAAGTGGTAGTAGTGCTGGTATGGACAAAAAAGGAAAAAATAATGGATTCTTTCGGGATTAATGAGATAACATGAACCAACCTCAACCTCTATATCACCGCCACCACCATGCCACTTGGTAAAGCTTTGATTATTAGTAGATATCCTTGCTAGTGATGAAAGGGGAATGTAACAAAATGTAGTGGACATTTACACGTTTTTACTGTTGGCTCATCGTTTAGTTTGCCAATGAAACCACCCCGAATACATAAGAAGTGTTATTTTGTGTGCGTGAATAAGTACGAATATATGTAGTTGTATTAGATGGCAAAGTGAAAGAAAAATGGAATAAAATATTCGTCCTGGCATTTATTGCTACCACTATACTACCGCGGACCACGAAACGTGATTATTATTATTGGCTGAACGTGTTTTGTTTGCGCCTGGTGGACTTGAGTTTTTTGGTCTACTCTGTACTCTGCAGAAATTTTACTTTAGTTTGCTAATCGCATGTATCCATTTACTCTGCCTCCACCACCACAGTTTTGTGTGCTGCGCAAATTGAAACGCAATACAGGTACAACGGACATACATCACGGGAAAAGAAAACAGTGTAAAAAGCTGGTGAGTACCAGGAAATCAGGGGAACAGATGGGGGAAATCAGACGTGCTACATTTATCAGTCTCGACACAGATTTCGCTTGGCTGTTGTGTTGTAGTTTTGTTCTATTGTTAACCTTTTGATCCAAAGTGATTTATAGAGGCACCACGAACCTATTTTATCTTACTGATAATATTGTCGTTTGCTATGTTCGCTTTCATTATGCTTTCAAAATTTGCCCATATCACAGGACCATGTGCAGAATGTTAAATTATTTTGTTGCATGTGGGTTACCGATCGATTTTAAAAATTAAATGAGGACAAGATGGATAGAAAATTATTATAGAAATGTATGTACACGGTTATGAATTTATCTCTTGTCTATATTTTGGAGGCAATTAGCTAATCACCCTTTATAATTTCCTCGTGTGTGTGATGTATCTATTTATCATATAAATACCATATAAATATCGAGAATTTCCGGAATTGTAAATCAAAATTTAAAGTCACATTTCCGAGGAATGTGTAATTCGTCGAAGTATGCTATTTCGCATGCTTTTACATAGGAGTACCCCAAAAGTTGATCCCAATTAGCAGTACTAGTATAGTACTGCTACTGGTCTTGTTCTTTCGGTGAATGGTTAATTTTTCCTTGAAATAAAACTTGTAGTAGTAAATCAATATCGTAATAAACTAGCATTTTGAGCCAAGTGTGCGTACACTTTGCTGCTATACATGTATGTACAAAGATCCATGCATACTTTATCATATGCAAAATAGTAAAAAGTAGGATTTTCATTATTTCACATTTGATTCATTCATTCATGATGATGAGTCAACGATTTACAAAAAAACTAATGAAATATTCTCTACTGACATACATACACACGCAGCTTTCCACGTACAAAAAACCCGATCCGCATTTTCCACACAACAACTGATTTCCAAGAAAGTAAAAACATACTTCACTGTCGGGTACTGCCAAGGCATACTGGCATTTCGCATACTTCATTTTTCAAGAGCTGTAGAGTTAAGTAGAAGAGGAGCATAATGTCCTTTTGTTGATACAGACGATAGTTCAGCCTACCACCATCCGTTTTTCTGTACTTTTTAAATTGGCAAATGCTGCTTCTGACGGCACCACCAATATTATACCAAAGAGCATTTGCATAAAACCTACAAAAGCTGGGCAAGAAAGAAGTGTTACGTAAATCCAGCATTTACACGTTTCCGCTTCCATCGTCTTCACGAATGCTTAGCTCATTCATCTCCAAAAAAATAAAAAAGCATAACAGGAGGAGAAATGTAAGCGAGTAAACAGGATTTTACACATAATAATAAGAGATGTGGAAAAGAAGGATGGATGAAGTTTTTTTGCAAAAAGAAAACTTACGAGACAATATATGCTGTTTTGCGTTTCTCAGACTTCAGACTCATTTAAAAAATGTCATTTATTTATCAGAGGAAAGAAAAGTGGCTTTGATGAGATCTCTCTTTTTTATGCGTTTCCCTTTTTTGCGTCTATTGTGTTTTTACCCTTTTTTCTCAATGTAGGTTAGAATGTGGTACGGGTTTTTCTCTCTGGCAATATACTTTCCCGGTTTGCCCTTGCCGTGTTCACAAAACATCGTCATGATCATCAACACAATATTCCATTAAGAGGTTAGATTAAAATCAACAGAATGAAGCATCATTGTATACTTTTTATATGAATGTCACATATCTTTTTGGATTTTGTTTCACAATAGTCGCAACAATTTTACATCGCTAGTTCGCAAGAGGAGAATTCTTTCAGAGTAATTAAATCTGTCATCTGCCATGTACAAATTCAAATTAAACACAATAGAATGTTTTTTAACAAACAAGAGAGAATTATTCAGCACTCCACAATCAGTTTTCATTTTTTGTTTACCACATTTTGGTTCCAAAGGGTAGATAATTGTTTTAGATGTACCAAGTCGTAAAATTAAAGTAGTGAGAAAAAAGATTTTCTTTGGTGATCCGAAAGCTTTTTTAAAGCTTTTATGTTTGTTTACTTGTATTTGGGATCCGGGATAAAAAAACAAGTGAAGATAGAATTACGTCTTTTCGCTCTTTGACTAGATTATCCAATAAATCCGGCGTAGATTGATCCGTAAACAAATGTGTTATTGTATGAATAACGCAACGAGTGTATGACCGGTGTTCATTTGACTTTTTAGGTAATGCTGAAAACGTTATTGAGTTTTATAACTGTTTCCATTCCAACATACTGTAGCAATAAAAGACACACAGCCAATGCCAATTTGCACAAGTGTAGATCATTCTGAGAATGGTAAAAACACCAACTTATCAGTATAAATCAGCAAACCTTAACAACCACTATAACCATTTACTCCGCATTCTTTAATCGTTGGCATGGCAGTGTTGTGTGAATTTACATGATAGGAATTTTGATTTCACACTTTGTTTTAACGCCTTCTCATCCAGTACAATTTAGGTTGCTACATTGCTGAAATCTGTAGACAAGGAGCTTATGAAATCAAACAAACTCGATTGACTCCAAGCTATCCAATTTCATACATACAAGACAAGTCATACAACACGCTAATTAACACTTTGTTTTATTAATATTAGAAACACGACAGCATCTACATCTGCGTATATACTGGAGGTCTTATGACGCATAATATGAGTTGGGCAATATGAGATGTACATAAAATTATGGACAACTTTCGTTCGTGATGAATTTAGTGATAAAGTTGCAATTGTTTTTTTGCAACCCACGTGTACAATGTCACAAATGTTAGTTAATGTATTACTCAATTTTGCATAAAAAGAAAAAATTGCCACCTGCGGAACAAGAAACTCAATCATGTCTTGTACAGCTTTTAAAGGTGATTAAATGCCATATAAAGCGTATAAATTATTGTTGTGCATCCACAATGATCCTGTTGTAAAAACAGTGTGCAATAAAACTGGATTGGGCTCATTGTCATTAAATGCATTACAACCGAACTATAGCAAACAAAAATGAATCCTGGCATTCTCTTCAGTTCCTGTCGATTAAGCAAACGCTTATTCTTTAGTGAATCCAAAGAGTGAAATATTCATTGTCATTGGACTATTGGACTGCACGATTTTTTTACTTTGTTGGTTTTTATGAAGAAAAAATTAGAATTGCATTTCGAGAATTTAACATGTAATCGTTAGAATAAGTGACGTAAGCAAGCGTCTACGGTGATAGTGATAACAAAACATGTGTTTGAAGATGAAGTAAGTGTGAGACTTTTTAGCACACAAAGTAAGCGTGGTCAAGTAATGGTTCCTTTTTTGTGTGTGGTTATGATCTTGGGTTCCTGGCTGATTTCAAGGTGAGCTCAAGTTCACAGTTATAGTAATCAACATTGCTGAATTTTTTCCCCTTCAAGACGTAAATCATCACGAGATCGTATAACAGATTATTTGTTGTTGTCTGAAACTTATTATGATAAGTGGTAAAATTCTATGAAGAAAAACACAAACATATCATTGGTACTATATTGGTAGTCTGGCTGGATACTTCGGTTAAAGTAGGCATGATGCATGCATAAATATATGTACGTACATGTATCATACAGAGAGATACATGGCTAAAAACACAACAAATGCTACTATCAAAAGTTAAGTGTAGAATAAATGTGCATAATATATAGTTCCAAAATTGCAAAACAATAATTATTTGTAAAACATGTTATAATACCAGCAATTTTACCTTGGGAATTTGTTTCTTCCTTACTTATTTTATGAACAGGGAATATTGAATATAGCACTATCTTGTTCATAACGAATATAAGAATATGAAGTACCTTAACAATCATGAAAAATCATATAGTGTTGATTTCAAACGATTGTTAATTGAACTTGATTTCCAGCAAAGTCTGAAGCTTGTAATAAATATATTTCTGTAATATAATTGCACTTAAAAAGAATGTTTTTTCTGCATAGTGTACTGCCTCAAAAAACCTCTTTTTATGACCAAAATACATCTCCAAAATTATAAAAATTAAATTATCAAGCCTACATAGAATGTAACAATTCTATTTTTTATGTATCAACGCCTTTAGAGGATGATATTTGGATTTGCTTCAGTGCTCGAAAAAAACGAGCGTACACGAATTGCCATTACTACCAAGCAAATTTATTACATTGTTCAAATCAATGTAACTGTTTTATTATGTTTCATTCATCCTTTGTGCTTTATTAGAATTGCTGTAAAATAATGAGCTTCTTAAGATGATCATCATGATGATCAATGATGTAAAAAGTTAAATACAAACAATAAACTACCGGAGGAAATTTTTTATTCCTTTTATTCGTGTTCACGCATGTATACTTCACTTGATCATTCACATCAATTCATGGACAATTTCTTACATGAACGAATATGTTTCAGATAATAATCTAGATTTGATTGGCAATTTTAGGAGAAGTCATGTTACTCTTTTGATGTACACGGTAAACAGTTAATAATATTGAAAAAGAAATATGTGAGATATTGAGGATAAAGAGGAGTCGACAGAGAATGACAAACAAGAATGTCACTTTGTTCAACAAAAGTTCGATTGATTGGAAATACGATTGCGGATTATTCATTGTTATTGTTGTACCGCAAACAAGCAACAATGAAAAATGGAATAAGATATGTACATAATATTTTATGCGATGTGGTCGTGATGGAGACGTAACACATAAGATTCTAAAAGACAACCTTGCCTTATTAGTAACACACACGAACATGTAACTGTGACTAGTGTTCAACAATTTACTTGTCTTGTAGTTTTCTCACCACCAAGAAGTTTACTAATGCTACCTGTAGAGTCTGACTACCTATATAACTACCTCGAAGGAGTATTTAACTTTGCATATGATTATGTAATAATGTATTCTGTGCTATCATAGTAGAACATACGTATGAACTAAAGGATTGCTGAAAACAAAGGCGACTCGTTTCAACGAAGCATTTCCACGAGTATACATTGTGCGTGGCAGCATGCTTAGTATTTTTGAAAACTACGTACTTTAATCTACGAGAAATGCTAAAAATCCTGGTTCCACACGCATACGTCTATGATTTTT
>JAQFXM010006967.1:0-12502 GCA_034693345.1 Entomobrya multifasciata | reverse complement strand
GAATAATTGGAATTCTACTAAAATATTCGAATTTGTCAAATCTGCAACACGAATCTCAACAATTCTCTTAGAATCGATACTCTCACGTGACAATTGAGTCAATATTTTAAACGGTGTGGAAATGCAGTAAAAATCTTGTACGTGAAACTTTTACACAACAACTGTAAGACATGTAAGAGACTCAAACATTGGAAATATTAAAATTTCACGTAGAAAATTGTACCAAATATGGCTCAATTCGTGATTATTGGTTATACGTTAAATTTGCATTATCCAACTCAAAACAAATCGTTTAGAATCAACATATTTACGTAACAATTGACTCGAATTTTCGAACAAATAGTTCAAATATTCTCGTATAAGTACAATGGCGTTTTAAATTTACATGTAATCCGGCCTAATAACGTGATCGTAAACGAAACGTAAATATTTTCGGGAATTCATCTGCATTAGTTGAAGGTTGCTATGTTTGCATAACCGTTTGTACCTGAAAAATTGACGAGTCCATTTGGATATAAACTGTGCTTATCACTCATGACTTGCCAGAATAAATTGTTTACTGAATTCTTGTAAAACATTAAAATTCGTTAAATTCGAAACACAAATGTCATTACAATTCGCTTAGCATCACGTAGCTCACATGACAAGCGATTCAATTTTCTAAACAAAATCCAAAAGTAGCAAAAAATCGTACGTGAAACTTTGACATTGAAAATTGCACAAGACACTCAATCAGACTCAAGTTCGTAAAGTTGTATAATCGTTAAGTTCAAAACATCAACTTTCGTCGCCCAAATATACCACTCAAACTTCTAAGAAAATTAAAATCCCATGCAGTGAATTGCATTTAGAACAAGGTCACGTAGGATTTCATAATTTATATAAAAGGTCTCGTGATCCTAAATCCTTTCAATTTTACGACTAAAATTTAATTCATATTAAAACACATTTAACTCGATTTCATGAAACAAAAGTTTTGTCAAGTATTCAACTTGATTTTTTGCTTCGTAACTCATAACCCCATAATTTCAAGCAACTAAATCCAATACCATAAAAAATGCATCACCCATAAACAATTTCCTCATAAACCTACTCACCAGCCAAACAAATTAAACAAGCATCAACTCATCTCCAAAAATCATCATCTTGACGACAGGAACAGCCAAAAATAAAACACAACCGGGTCCACCCTCTCCACTGCCAAGAATACAGAACAAAAGAATCCTCTGACAAAAGACCAGAAACAACCAGACCACAAGACCATCTCAAAGCCAAAGCCCAATGATAAAAGGGAAATCTTCTCAACTCTCTTATTACAAGGACAACTACCCACGACGTATTCATGGAGATTATGATACACACGCGTATTACATGCTATTCTGATTGATGATGAGTTTGACGACCGGTTGACGCCTCTGCCAAACATGACAAAAAGTTATAACAAAAGAAGCTCTTCCTTGCTGTCTTTTTTAATCGGAATTCGTAGTATTCGTACGCGATTTTTTACATGTTGTGACGGAATTTGTACGAGCTTCATTTTTTTCCTGGGAAATTGGATATTTTAGATGGAAATTGGAGATTAACACATGAATAAATGCGAATATTCTTAGAATCATGAGTAAAATTCAAGCGAAATAAACTGTTTCGCAATTGAGTAGTTTTCAGAAATGTTTTATGCCCCGCTACAATACCCCAATTCCGGATCAGTAAATCAAACATTACGATTTTAAAAGTTATTTATAGGGTTATAAAAAATTGCACAGTTGCTACGGTCATAAGGGTATTGCGGCATTGCATGTACCACATATATTGATCAAACGATAGTAAGAATTCGTACGTACACAGGCAGTCAACCAAAACATCAAATACCTACGTTCCAATTTAACATGTTTTTTAAACAAATCGATCATAATCACAATCAGGTTACTATTGAATATATTCTCTAATGAGTCGATTAAAGTTTAAAAAATGTGTTTATCATTCGTACACACTACAAACATAACAACGTATAAGATCGTATCTTGGCAACCTCACTATATATGTTACGTATTGTACATTAAATCGTACATTCGCATTCAATCAAAATGCAAAACTACACCAAACACCCCCATTTAAGCACGCTTACATAACACTACGATTAAATGCACTTTTAAAAAACACACTCGATGCATCTAGACCACGTAACAATGCAAAACACTTTTAAAAAATTTACAATCGTCGTAACAACCAAACCGGTTCTCACTTGCTTACATTGTTACGTAGCAAAAAACGGCATTCCTCCTCACATTCGATTGTTCATTTAAAAGATACTCACAAACCCTATTCGAAACATACGTACGCATTAAAAAAAAACTTTCATAAGAAGTCCCCCAAAAACAGCCATGGCCATCTAATAATATCCCAATTGTTACGTACAGTCCATTCACTTTCTCTTGTGTATTCACAATCCACACAGATCCAAATGCAAGCCATTCACTTACCCATATATATACGCATACCAACTCTCCACCTCACTCCTTCACTTCACTCGCATCCCAACCACCGACCAAACCAGTCAGGTCAGTGTGCAGTGCTCCTTCATCTAGCCCCCATTTAAACTGCACCCTTTTTTTACGTAATCGCAATTAGATCACTTTCTATAACGCCCCACTAATAGTTCTGCAATGAAGATTAGGTTAATATTACTCGCCAGCGTGCTCCACCTGGCGGCGTCCCAGGACTCTGACTCGGGTCACGGGTCGATCCACCCCAACGCTCAGCAGATTGAAAAGTTGTGCAAGGATAGACCGGAAGATGAGTACTTCCGGTTGACCACTGAGGGGGATTGTAGGGATGTAGTGAGGTGTGATAGGGCTGGGCTAACTGGGACCATTAGGTTGGCTGGGGTCAAGTGTCCTAATGGCTTGGCCTTTGACATTTTCAAGCAGACTTGTGATTGGAAGGGTCGCGTTAACAACTGTGATAAGTTGGAGAGTAAGTTGGTCATTTTACAAGTTCCATATGGAACCTCACTATCATGTACTAAATACGTGATTCTTTACAGAACCCCGCAAGGTCCTCCCAAACCTGGTAACCGACGAACCCGTCTGCCCCGAAAAACAACTCCAGTGCGGAAACGGAGAGTGTATCGAAAAGGCCCTCTTCTGCGACGATAAGCCAGACTGCTCAGACGGCTCTGACGAGAACGCTTGCAGCGTCGAGACAGATCCCAACCGCGCCCCCGAGTGCGATACAAACCAGTGCGTGTTGCCAGACTGCTACTGCTCTGCTGATGGGACGAGGATTCCTGGGGCTATTGAGCCTAGCAACGTGCCTCAGATGATTACTATTACGTTTAATGGTGCTGTTAATGTTGATAACGTGGATTTGTATCAGGAGATTTTCAGTGGGTCGAGGGTGAATCCTAATGGGTGTCAGATTAAAGGGACGTTTTTTGTGTCTCACAAGTATACTAATTACTCGGCTGTTCAGGTGAGATTCGAGGGGGCAAGTGTATTTGACTTTTGAGAAAATTTGAAAAAAATATAATTTGTTATTTCCCAAACCTGTAGGAACTCCACCGACAAGGCCACGAGATAGCCTCCTTCTCAGTCACAAACAAAGACGACCCAAAATACTGGACAGACGGGACCTACGACGACTGGCTCGCAGAAATGGCCGGTAACCGTCTCATCATCGAGCGCTTCGCCAACATCACCGACGGCTCAATCATCGGAATCCGCGCCCCTTTCCTCCGTGTCGGTGGCAACAAGCAGTTCGAGATGATGGCAGACCAGTTCTTTGTGTATGACGCTTCAATCACTGCCCCACTAGGCCGTGTCCCAATCTGGCCGTATACTCTGTACTTCCGCATGCCCCACAAGTGTCATGGTAACGCTCAGAACTGTCCTTCGAGGAGTCATCCGGTGTGGGAGATGGTGATGAATGAGTTGGATAGGCGGGATGATCCTACTTTTGATGAGAGTCTTCCTGGGTGTCACATGGTTTCGAGTTGTAGTAATATTCAGACTGCGGATCAGTTTGCGAGGATGCTGAGGCATAACTTTAATAGGCATTGGAGTACTAATAGGGCTCCGTTGGGGTTGCACTTTCATGCCAGTTGGTTGAAGAGTAAGAAGGAGTTTAGGGATGAGTTGATTAAATTTATTGATGAGATGACTGCGAGGAGTGATGTGTACTTTACTACGATGTTGCAGGTGGGTTCAATGGGGATTATTGTTGTTTGAGGTCACTCGTGTGGTTCATGTAATTAATCTAATTGTTATGTCTCTAGGTGATCCAATGGATGCAAAACCCAACAGAGCTGACAGGCCTCCGTGACTTCCAAGAGTGGAAGGAAAAGTGTGACGTGAAAGGACAACCTTACTGCTCTCTTCCAAACGCTTGTCCACTCACGACTAGGGAGTTACCAGGGGAGACGCTCAGGCTGTTTACCTGTGTCGAGTGTCCTCGTCATTATCCGTTTATTCTCGATCCTACTGGGGATGGGGCTGCTTTTTAGATTGACTGTTTTAATTTTATTTTGTATTTTTGAGGTGCGAATTTTTTGTTTAAAATAAAAAGAGTTATTTTTTATCTTTTTGTTAAAATTTTGGTGTGGTTGGTTTTGTCATTTATTGCATTTGTAGAGTTTTGGGGTATTGTGGAGCAGTTAACTATGAATTTCATTAGCATTAAATATTTGAATTTGACATGGATTTATGGTTTGTATTCATGGAAAAACGAATTGTATTCCACACAATACATTCGGGGCATTGTGAAACGGGTTCTCGTCAACATTTTTCGGTGGTTGAGTTCGTGTTGAATCAAATCATTCTCTCATCAAATTAACAAACCAACAGATCTGATTGACGCTACCAATAGTACAAACGAACAAATAGTGTATCTCAGCGTTTAACCTATTCTTAAAAACATAAAAAATCGATTGAAAATGAATGTTGATTGCTGTTAAAATTGAAGGTTAATTTAATCCTTTCTCATTTCTAACTTTAACCCAAGAACCATTTTGTTCGTGTAACGAGGCTTTCGATATGACTTGACAGTCTTGTATGTATTTGGAATTAAATGGATTAATTATCTGAATAAAAGATAAATTTATTAAAATTTTAGCGAAAGCTCCAGCCCCACAATAGAATTGAGCAGTTATAAGTGTTGTGAAGGAGTATTTCAAAACCACGTCCAAGTGCGGTTGGTTGAAACATCATCAATGATGAAAAAATTGCTTGTCGTATCATTTATATTTTTAAAAACTTTTTGGCTATTAAACGTGGCATCTTTTAAACTTTTAGAGTCGAGACGTAGTAAAACTAACTGTTTGTTTTGAACTTCAAATTATAGTAAAATTAACTAATGTAGTTGAATTTTAAAGTTAAATGTCAGTTTAAACTACAATTAGTAAGTGTATTCATTTTCGTAGTTTATCGTATATTGGACAGGTATAATCTTTAAAGTGCACAAAGGATATATCTCCCTTCGAGCACAATTAGTTAAAAAACCTTAAAAGTATTTCTCAGCGTTAGATCTACACGCAAGCATTCCATAAAACATAAAAATTCGATTAAAAATCAAAACAAATCATTTAATTCTTAGCATTTGAGATCAAACGCGAAAAAAGCCTACTTTGGTTGTTACGCTGAAGAAGCGACGTTATTTATGACAATTTGACAAGCTCATCTGTCCGCGAATCAAAAAATTATGTTATTTATAATTTCTAAATACATTTTATTTCGATTTTTTACTACAACGGGATAGCACAAAATACTAAGCATGGAAACTAACTCAAGTAGGCTTTTTCCGCTTATAGTCTCATTTATTTGTTGTGCTATTAGTTTGATCTTGCAATTCTCCGTCTATTATTATTTATTATAAGGGCCTGGTTGAAAATGAAAATTGAAATTTTGATTAACCCTTTCTTTTTTGTATTTAATCCTATTTAATATTCTTTTTTCAGGTAAAGACAGAGAATCTGATTTTATATCAATTCCAAAAAAAGAAACATAATATTTCTCGACGTTTAAATATGACAAATACCGTGACAAATAGCAGAAATAGAGACGAATACATTCTGACATGTTAACGTACATTAGCAACCAAACATTAGCACTTGAAAAAATGAAATTACACTTGTAATGTTTTATAAAGTAAAATTTTAGTTTAAATTACGATTAAAACTAATTGCTGAGAAACAGTTTATGAAACGTTATTTACTGTACTAAATTTTCTTGTTAGTTTTTAAAACTTACAATTTAATCTTCTTCCTTCTTCCTCTTGCAATCTTCTCAATTTGATGTTTCATCTAAATAAAAAGTAATTTTCTGGTTGCGTGTAAATATGACAATAAACATTTAGAAAACGAATAAGGATGAATTCATTCCACTGTTGTTGCGTTAGCCAAGATACCCAAAATTAACATTTAAAAAATCACACACATCTTGTTATTCTGGCAACATAGAAAACGTCAACTACTTTATTCAAAAACTTGTGTTATAGGTGTTTGTGTATGACCCGTGTGTAAATGAGTAAAAAAATGTATGCGTGTATCATGTGAGTATTTTATTTATTTAAACAGCAAATTGCTCAATTAAAACTTGTAATTACATTGTGGTAATGTGTAGCAACGAATCGTCAGTTAATTTTCACAAATTCGTACTCTTCTTCACGACCCTCTTTGTTGACTTGACCTTCTTCTCGTGATCTTTTGGAATATCTTTAGGTTGCTTGGTAACTAGTTCTGGTTTGTGCGATGATGTGGATGGAGTAGGTGTAGGAATACCGCTTGCCGGGTTTAACAGGTCGTGTATGCTACTGGCAAACGACTGTAAATGGACTGCCTGTAAAGTGGGCGGAATTATAATGAGTCAATTAAGTTTTTAATTTATTCGAACAATTAAGCTATCTCACGTACCCGGCAAGTGGTAATGCTGAAATTTAAGATGCAGCTTGTAGTTCCCGGCTGCAGAGGGTTGGTAACTGCAGATCACCTGGCCGTCGTCTTGGTTCTTGAACACGAGCTCGGGTTTGCTAGGCCCTTCCATGTGGGCTGAGAGGCCGCCTGCAAAAATTATTTTAATTAGTACTCATTCTAATCAACTAAATCACCCTAACAACTCACCTGAAATCCCAACCTCCCTCCCATCAATAACAATCTCGTTAGCCTTCCCACTAAGCGCCTCTTTCGTTGCCCCGGAAACCTTGACCTTTTGCACGGAAGCTTTCACATCCCCGAGGATCTTGCACTGTTAACAAACATAACCGTTAGCCTGTGCTTGTTACCATGTTCACAAGTTCACATTACCTTATAAGGCGACCCATGAATGTAGTGCTCCCCATACTTGACATGAATCTTGTAGTCCCCAGCAACATTAACCATGTACGTGACATCAACCTGATTATCCTTCTTCGTCACAAGCTTCACTTCCGGTTGAGACGGTCCATCAAACCCAATCTGAAGCTGGGTCACGTCGTGATTCGCGTTTGTTAGGATGTTGAACTTGTTTGGGCCCTCTGCGAAAACACCACTTATTAAACACTATAGCAACAAATTATGAAAAATTGAGTTATATGTTTACCAGCAAACCCATTATTTAACCCAACACCCTGACACTTGATCAGCTTCGCCTCCTGAGCCGTTGCCATTTCAAACTTTCCACCGATTAAACCACTTTAATTACAAAAAAATATGTACGTTCGTGGACGATTGATTAGGAAATGAAGAAGGTGGGGAATAACCAAGCTGCAGAATGAGTTTGGAAAGTTGATTTATAATAATACGCGGAAGTACGAGAAACTGTGCGATATAGCGTGCAGCTGCTGGCGAGAGACAGTAAAAAATTGGTAGATAAACAGACTGAACCACATCTAGATCTTACTCATCACCCAACTTAGAAGAGATTTTTTATGGGGCTGCTATATATAAAACGGGATTTTTTATATGCTTCGGAACATTTGTTCGAGAGAGTGTAGCGAGTGTAAATGGGGAAGGACGCCCACGTAACGTCAAGCGGACCATCCAGGCGAGGAGGTTTGTGGATTATGATGTCGACTGTATACTTATGTGAACGTGTTGCAGACTTGTTTAGGTTTAAAGCGTGAAAGTCTCTTGGAGGTCAGGAGTAAAAACTATGCAAATTGGATGCGGTGTTGGAGGGGAATAATGCGGAATGTTTTAGGATTCTATTTAACGGACCGTTTCGTTTTAATTGTGTTCATCTGAGTTTGGGTGATTGGGGTTGGCGGGTTTGTGTTCCCTGTGGAGTGGTTAGGCTTGTATGTTTTGAGAGGAGGATGTAAATTGGTAAATTGTTTTGCGAAAATTGTCTCTTAAGAAACGGTTTGTTGTGTAGTTTTGGGATTTATTGGGTGCATTAAAAATTTGAATTATATAACGGGGGGGTTTATTGGTGTGGTGATGGGTATAAAGTATACTTTCTTTGATATGAATTGGGTTATTACGGTTATTTGGTAGGTTTACGCGACACAACTTGTGTTGTTTACCTTGACAACGCAGATTCTCGTGATGCCCCGGTGATCATTACGATTGGTTTTGGTAATTAATTGGTTGTTGTAGTATTTGAATCATTGAAGTAGCTTCTCGAGTCATTAAATACCACATCTAAATGATGAATTTGGTGAATTTCGCCAATTTTGACAAGATTATCTTGAAATTGCGTGAGAAATCCCGAAAATTCTAAACTGTTACGTATCAACGTCAATCCAAACATTTTCAACAGTGACCACGCAAATATCCTCAGATACCCCCAATCTGAAAACAACTCACAGAAATCCACATCAAAATCACCACTAAAAATATTCCCCCACAAATCGTAATCCACTTACGCCAAACACCCATCCAAATCATATCAAAAGCCATAAAGCCATAAATTACAATTCATATCAGCCAGTTGACAAACACTTGACAAGCTTATCATAAGAGAAATATTTTTCTAGTCTGATTTTCTTGGGGTGTTAAAAAACTAACATGTTTTTGTATCAAAACAGTACGTTTTTTTGCATGTTTTAATCTAGTTTGCTCACGCCCATCCAATTTACACTTTGAATGAGTTCAGATTTTTTGGGTTCGTGGTGTTGGGTCTTTTGTGGGTTTTGCGTGTGTAGTATAGGTATGCTTGTATGACAGATTTTTTTGGTGTGTTTTTGGAATGTGTGAGATGTATCAATTGGTTTATAGTAATCGTTTCTATGGGATGCGAAATAACTATGGAAATGGTTTGGTTATATAGTAATGGATGCTTAAAAAAAGTCAAATCAACTGATTAAAACGTACAGTTAAATTTTTGCAATATGTTTACTAAATGGATTTTTTTATAAAACGTTTGAAAACGTTTGCAAGGAATTAAATAAAAAAATATTTCCATAGCAACCAAACACCAAAATGTTCGAAGCACATATTTTTAACAAAGTTACTTTACTTTCAATAATTTGTAACCATAGAAGCAATTTCAAAAAATAAATTCATTTCGTACACACATTCCACTCCACCACCCCAAATCATCAAGAACTAGTCCCGTAGGCGTCACTCACCACGCTACAGTTTAGCACGACTCTCGCAGACAGCTCGGAACGTCTGTAATCCTGTTGATCGCATAAGGTTGTCGAGTACACATCCTCCAAAACCAGCGCACTCGTGTAAATCTCCACAAAAAATTATCACAAGCTGCGCAATCATGTTCACAGCGGAAGTTGATAATTTCACCACACTCTCGATACACGGGCGTTGCACGAGTTTCCATGTAAATGTGTATACACGTTGACCAGGTGCTCTCTTTACACATCTTTTACATTCGGGAAATTCCCCATAAATCCATCACTTCTGGCCAACTTTTTTTATGCTAAAAAAATAAAGCGTGTATCATCACAGCAGAAAAAATCTGTAAAAAAGCATAGTTTTGATGATAAGGAATCTTAAAGTCGTTGCAAATTAAACGCAACGTGATTTATATGCGGATGGAAATGGAGGGGAGAGTTTGTGCTTGATAATTATGGTATGAAGGGTTTTGAGGAAATTTGGCGGGGTAGGTTAATCTTACGATCGTTCATGTGCCATTTTATTTGCGTGTACGTGCTACCCGGAAATTTGTAACGCTGTGTAGAATGGAGGGAGACGCTAATTAATTACGGTTTCATGTTCCAATTGCATAAGGAGCGAGGGGAAGAGGAAATTACCGGGGAGAAATATCGGGATAATGAGAGGTTTGGTAGAGCGGGGGTGGGGAGTCTTTTGTGAAACGGGGGAATGAGGACACGTATTTTGAAACATGTTGATGGTGACGCTACGATCTAACGATGTGAAGTGTCTCGTATCTAACTATACATCGAACGGTGTAACAATAAATAATTTTTAAATTGGCGGCTAGTTACACCAAAAATAAATTAGATCTAGTTTTTACCACAGAATTGTACTGAATAATTTCAAGCATACACCAATTTCAAAATTTAGAAATTTACTTTTTATAAAATTCACAAATTCAACAAAACATCTAACTAAACTCCCAGTAAATCTGCACGACTCCCCACCCCCGCTCCACCACAAACCTCTCAAAATGATGGATCATTTCCTCAACAAAAAATTCTGCTCAAACCCGTCCATTACAAAGCCATAATACCCCACATCAACCCGACCGGAACCACGTAATAAATACGCAAACATTTCCAAAAAACAATCGCATCCACAAACTACCCATCCGAAAATCATTACCCCAGCCAATTTCCCCGTTAAATACCCAATTTAAAAAAGCCAACCAATTTTCTCCAGAAACCCTGTAATAACCCGTTTTACTGCATAATTCCGCTTTTAAGCCTTAATGACTATAATTTCGACTTGGACTCAAGACCCTATACTTCTCTATTCCAACCCATGCAAATTTCCACAAGATTGTACATTGACACCAATTCTCCTTTTTTTACCCGTAACAGTAACGCTGCAGTGTTTTTCTAAAGTCTTGTACTTTTGCTGAAAGAACTCTAAAAAAAGTCATCCCATCACGTTACCCCTATCGTCACGTAAAAGAATGTGTAAGAAAACAACTCATATCTCCATTGACGATCGTAATTTTTACTCCTTTTGGGCACGAGCGTTTTTTTCTGTGTATCGTCGTGATGCTGGAGAAACTACCCAGTTTAGTTTTTGGTGTGTTTCTTCGGGCTATCCCAACATTCCTATGCATTTTTTGGGGAAAAATTCATTCGTACACGTACTATCGTATTTAGTAGTCGTGTAGTGGTAACCGACCAATTTGTATGCTCGTTGGAGCTCGATAGTCTATTCAGCTCTCGTGTTTGTGCATATTGTGTTGGAGTTTTTTTATGCTTCGAGTACTGAAAACGCGATAATGTGGTGGAGTTTTGTTTGAGAGAGAGATGTGGTAATTGAGTTGATATGGGGTTTAGAGTTGTGAGTTGGGTTTAGAGGTGAGGGAGAGTGATGGTTGTGGGTTTGAGGGTTTTCGAAATTTAAACGTGGAATTTAGGCTTAAATCCATAATATATTTGGAGTTAGCACGCTAAACTGTTTAAGTTACAAGTGTGATTGAAGTAAACTGATAAAACATTAGAAATTGGTATACTTTAGCATATTACATTTTAGGAGTTTATGATGACTTTAAAAATTAAAATTAAAATAAAACTAATAAACCCAACACAACACGTGCTTTTATTTTAATATTTAGTTACATTAATATAAACATGAGGATTGGTTTTAAATGACACACTTACCTTCCATAAAAATAACCTAAAGTGTATGAAAATTCAAAATATTTAACAAAATATTAAGAAACAGTAATTTAATTGGCGCCTAGAACCTAAATTTGTGGCATTAAGGGAGTAACCAAACTTAACTCCGACAATATTTGGAGTTTAAAAAGGTTAACTCCCATAATATTTAGACTTAAAAATGGTAACTTGTATAATATTTAGGGTTAATAATGTTAAATCCTGCAATATTTGGAGTTAAAAACGTTAACTCATAGTTTACAGCTTGGATACCTTAGCTCCAAAAATTTACAAGAGTCATTAAAATTCATACCTAAAATATTCCAAGTCATTGATAAATTAATATACCAGCTCAAAAGGTTGAATCAACATTCAAGTTACATTTAACGTTCCCTAAAAATAAACCAAAAGGACTGAAAGTTTTAAATATTGATCAAAATATTAACAACCAGTAATTAAATTGACGCTAAGGACCTAAACTCCTAACATTAACATTAAACTTAACTCCTACAATATTTGGAGTTAAAAACGTTAACTCATAATTACTGTAGAAGTTATTACACGTTAACTTCTAAAATATTTAGAGTTGACATTGATGCGCACCTTAACTTGTAAATATTTAGAGTTCACGCACCTTAACTTTTAAAATGTACAAGAGTCAGTAAAATTGACTCTTTTAATATTTAGAGTTTACGTACTTTAACTCCTAAAATATTCGAAGTCAGCATGATTTAACTCTTGTAATTCTAACATTAAGACAATAACCAAACTAATA
>JAQFXM010006966.1:0-12502 GCA_034693345.1 Entomobrya multifasciata | reverse complement strand
CCCCCCCCCCCCCCCCCCCCCCCCCCCCCCCCCCCCCCCCCCACAGAGGATAGGGAGGAGGTAAGTGAACAGAGGGGTATGGGCCTGTACCGAACCAGTTCATTTTTCAAAAACTGAACCTAGGTGCTCAAATTACGAGGCATGTACCCCAGGATAACATCTCCGATTTACTTGACGTTTTGGCTATAGTTAAGTACTACTATGAGATAATAAACTTCCAACGCATTTGTCTCCTTGGCTAATTATTCCAAAGTTACATAACTTTGAATTTTTTAGCATTACCATACCATGTGTTAGCTAAAAAGTTCGTGTGAATAGAAGTTCATGCAACCTAAAAATCGACGTTAGGGTTACACCATGTTTTAAAAGATTTTTTTGGATAGTTTCTGGTCACATTGAAGAAAACTTGCACAGCTCGCAAGCATTAATTTCTTAGAATATATTTTTATAACACTCATAAAACATTCAAGTATGTACTTGTTTCAAAACGATAATCTAATTAGCAGGCAGTTCGATAAGCTAATCTAATTATTGCAAAAAAAATATTATTTTGAATCCAAAATCTTTAGATAAAAAATGATGCACTCATTCTTGGAAACAAATTATTGCGTTTCGTTAGTGCTAGCATGGTTTCTTTTTTGCCTGCATGCGAAACAATATTTTAGACAAGTGAAACATTGAAATATCATAGAACTTTTAAACTAACAGCATGTTTCAATTTTCAGCTTAAATGAATTTTCAGCCATGGAGAGGAATGCTTTGGCAGTTAATTATCTCATAATAGTGGTTATCTATTGCCCAAGCATCAAGCAAATCCTAGATGTCATTCTGGGGAACATTCCTCGTTAGTATTTTGAAAAAAACGTCTGCATAATTTCTTAATACATTTATTGCAATAAAACAATTAATACAGTCAATCGTGTTCTTAAATAATTTTGAGTACTTGTTCGCATGTTTGAAAATTATTGGAACGGTTTCATGATTCCACCTTTTTTGTTTCTATTACAGAATAATGTGAGCTACTTGAAGGATATTCGAAAGAATCACGCATCGAACTGTCTCTAATGTTGGTGAAGTTTTCATGCACACTGGGATAATATGCATTAGCCCGAGTTCCGTTTGCATTGAATCGAAAGAATTGATCGGGTGTTGTAGAAAAAATGGAATTCCCGGACAAGGAATCAGGTAAAGTTTTGAAACCACTTGAAGGGAACGAATTACGGTACTTATTGTATACAGAGGTACGTTCTGAGGATTGTCTGGAAGGTTGGCTAAAAGAACGACTGTATTTGTATTTATGGTGAGAACTAGGAATAGAGTAACAGTTTGACGACGAATTTAATGAAGATGCGAGGCAAAATGTGTGCTCGAGTCCTTTTTTTTGATTATAAATGGGATATTCTATTATCAGATCAGATTTTGCAGAATAACCAGTTTTTCGTGAATGCTCTCGGCGTCGAATAATATTGGCAGTTCTGCGAGCCAAATATCGACGAATGGCGCGACGAAAGGCTGCGCAAACATCTTTGCTTAAGTAACAATACGCAATGGAGACAAAAATTCCCTGCAGAAGCAATAAAATATCCCTTTAGCTCTATAAGTTTTAGGTGGTATTTTAACCAAACACAATTCAAGTGTACCTGTGTTGATTCCAACAAACTATCAAAAACTTCGACATACTTAGACCGATGGCCCCTTTGTATATACAGAAAAAGTATATAAGAGATGAAAAACAGAGGAAATATAAGTATTGTTGACCATGCTGTTTGTCTGTAAATTTAAAGTTAAATCAAACTAATGGCAGGTGTAAAATACTAATGTAAATTAACGAAAACGTTTTTAGTCAAAACTGTCGTTTAACTGCTTGTAATAATTTCTTTATAAATATGCTTCTAAACTTAACCTGAGTTGTCTTGCGTCCATATACACAACTGGTTGGTGCACGTTAGCGACCAATTTAATTAAAATACGAATTCCAATGCCGAGATTAATCTGAAGTGCAACAGAAAAATATTTTCCCGTAAAAATCCCCATTTTGTGAGGATAAAGCTTTTCATCAAGAAATACTTACGAATAAAGAAATCGAAATCGGGCATATTATAATCCACATTTCATCCATTCCAATGTATCCCCTCCAACAGTGTACGTGATGGTTTTTGTTCATTAAAGCACCCCATATAACTACAGGTACAATGGATAGGACTGCATATAAAAGTAATAAAAAGTCAAATGAGATTTTAGTTGATTTTGAAGAATCGAGTGCAAATAGTTTTTAACTTACACCATCCAATTGAAAAATATTTTCTATAAGAAATTTGGCTGTGTTGAGCAAGTGTTGTCAGTTTTCCATAGATGTACACGGCCTGAATCAACATCCAGTTTACGGTAGTTACGGTGGCATACAGATGAAGAATTGTAACTACTTTGCATATGATGTCCTGAAATTGTAAGCACCCATTCAACAAGTTGCAAGCATGCTCCTAACGTTTAGGAAATTTTTGAGGTGTATTGATTGAGTGAAAATTCATGAATGGAAAAATCTCATTTATAGATTTTTGACCGTTTTATTGTCGGTTTGGATCAAAAATAAGCTTATAAATGCCGTAAAATTGAATTTTTATTGGCGAAAGCTTTTATGAACGTTTTTTCTCTCAAGGTATTAAAAAGAATCTCAAAATATAAAAAATAGAGCCTAAAACTATTACAGTGAAATGTGACATGCACAGTAGTTTTTGTTGCTGCTTGCATTGTCAGCACTGATGAATAAAATGCATAAAAGGGGTTGTCACATTGGAAAAATAAATGCTTGGTCATAAGAAGTCATAAGATACGTTAATGACTTCTGTGTAGCCTACTAATAAAACTTCTCTGCTCTATCCTGTTTGACAAAGGAGTATCTAAGAGATACAGATTCGGTTTAGCGGACAAAAATGACTACACTCAGTTGACTACTTGTTGTGTCTCCCAAGCTTTCTCGGCCAACATTGTAACCCACGGATAAAAACAACAATACTCATAGTCAAGTACCTCTCGAAACAAAAATTCTTCGTCGCCCATGAAACATTCCCAACAATGAACTGTTTCAGAAATGTACATTAACAAAGTTAGTCTTATTCGTTCCCCTATCATGACTGCCACGCTAAAAGTAATAGATTTTCCTTTTTTGAATGAAATTGCTTACAAAGTTTTGGTAGGATGATCCTCGTTCAAAAACATTTGGTTGGGTTATTATTATTAGCATAATGTACCGGAGAGTATAGGCCACAAAAAGATGGAGATGAAGTGCTGTGCGGTCACACCATAACACCCTGTCAAGAAAGCATTCAATATCAACAGAGCTCATATAATTATAATATTATTGATTACATCTACATAATATATTGATACATATTTGTCGGACATTTTGGTCATCCGGGTTAATTTAGGAATAACTTTGAGTCTAAAACGTTTCTGTTTGTGTTGTTTAATTTGTACAGGTTGATATTAAGTTTATTGTAAAACGTTTTAAAAATTAATTATACTATTGCTTATTCAAACAGCTATAACCAAGACTGTATTTTAAAATGCGTGATAATGGTATAATATGGGAAAATAAATATTTTGGAAAAAATTCCAGTTACAAGTTACAAAACATGTAACTTCAAGTTACAAGTTTTGTCTAGAAAAAATCAATTTGGTTTTGCAGCTCACCAGGTAAAATCGAGCTTACAGCCCTTGTACAATATACGCCGCTGTAAAAAGAGCGTGTTTAGGTTTTCTGGAATTTGCACTTATGTGTACACGTATGTACATAAATGCAAACAAATGCCATGACCCTTTTGGAACTTTTGGAAGGAGTGACCTTAACGCGATTTTTATGGCAAAATTCTTTGTCCAACGGTTGTACTTTGGTACAACACGATTTAAAACTAAGCTATCAAAATAAAATCTCATTACTGTGTATGCTTTCATAATTCAAAAAAACGATGACAAAATTAAAATGAAAGCTTCACAATTCAATCTAGATGCTTGGCATGGTATGTTTTATGTGTACAAATATTTACGAAATGATAAATGAGACCTACCTTAAGCAGACAAAAATTATTGCAGCCACGAGTAAACATACTAAGGAAAGCACGGATGCAACGAAAAGTACATAACTTAGTGCATTGGTATTAGGGTCACTTTCTCCAATCTAAAAAGATGAAACAAATTTGTATTAATTATCGTTTACCTAAAAAAGGAATCGCAAATATATGCATGGAATTTTCAATTTATTACAAGTATGTATTTCACCATCTCATCAAAAAATACGTTGTTAGACACTGAGCATTGTTTGAAATTTCTCCAGGTGCCATTTGCCTGACATAGACTGTATTCAAAGCCTTCTAAATTGCAAATTTTGAAAGCATATTAGAACCTTTGTTAAGTTAACCATAAACAATTTATTTATATTTTCAAGATAATTTTTCGGTATATATTTATTTGTGCTCCAAGTAATAATGCTTGGACCTGATCATTTTTAAACTATGCTTGCGTGGAATATTTACAGAAAGATTTACCTGGCAACACAGCAGCTTTCTAAAATTATAACTTGCGCATTACGCAAATGGCTTTTCTTAGGTGTTGGTATAAAGTAAACGCATTTCAACTTTCGTAGGCGGCTCTTTCCATTAGGTGAAAATTCAACACAACTATTTCTCCGATAGGAAGAATATGCTAAACTTGTTTCAGATTTGAATGCAACTTCCTTGAATCAAATAAGATTTTTTAAACCTTACAAAAATGCTTGATCCAATCTTACGAAAATCGGATTCTACGCCTTCCGAGTTAACTCAAATAACATCCAGAATCTGGTTTCTTTTACACTACATACATAAGTCAGCCATCAGTGTGGCCTGTTGCGTTTCTTTTGTATCTGAAAATTTGCTAAGTTTATTGAACACTTGTCATATTCGATACAAGCAAGTTAAAAATAACCATCTGGGAAGTTCTCGTATTAGGATATTTTAATATTACAGAATTTTGGTTTTGCGCTGCCAGCTCATTTCATATTAGGTCAATCGAAATGCAGTAGACTGATTTACACAAGTAGTAATACCTTCTGAATTCGATGGATTTAGAGCATCAGTGCAAGTTCGATTTACATATGATCCAATTAGTGTTGGAGGATAACAATATTCATTAAACCAAGTTGCATTGCAAAAGGTACCTGTTGAATAGCATTTACGTTTTCATTTTACACATTCTTTTATCAAACATAACTGTGGGATTTTTCAAATATATTTTTTGATGTTACACAGATGTTCTAAATTTTTTAGAGCTCACCTTCCGTCCAATTGTTTTGAGCACCAAACCATGTGTTAAGTAAACACTTAACCCCTGATTCACTATCCTGATTTTTTTTCAACTCAGATTTTTGCCAGTCGCTCAAAATCGTGTTTGAATTTTCTAAAAGGTTGTTTTCATTAGATCCGTTTGCTAAAAGTGTATAATCTTCCAATAACCTTATTGCCGACTGTGTCATTCTCATATACTTTGTACCAGTTTGATTTCAATACATATACTGCTGCTTTTGCGAAATAGTTCTAGGGCAGGTTACTACAATGGCCTAATACAAAATAACTTATTAAAGAAAACAATTACACATCACTAAATATTTTAACTTCATTTTCCAAGTATATGCACGTGTACTGAAAAATATCGATTTCCTTTACAAATACAATTGATTGCTGCTATGATGCTAAAGTAATCGATATCTAATGCGCACATACTTTTAAATATTTCAAATCATTAAAGTCTATAAAACAAGGAACTTGGAAGTAGTATTGAATGTTTTGCACAGTAAATGAATCCAATATCTTAAAGACATGGAACTTCGTTAAACTATTGTTTGACGTGGCACCTCAATGTGAGTGTCGCAATGCTAAATCAAGTATTTCCACAGACAGAGAACTGAAACATTTTATTAAAAAGTAAATCCGTAAAAACAGTAAGAAAAAAGAAGGTAGACCTCTTATAGTATTGTCCTTTTCATTTTAAAGCTCAACCAAGACTGAGTTTGTGCCACGCGTTGCAAAGGGTGTAGTTTCCATTCCCGAAAAACATATTTTGCCGAAGCAGTGGAACAGCGAGCTGCATTATGATGTTCAGTTAAAAATAGTCTGTTTATTCAGTACGACTTTTTATAACAGTTTGCTTGCTCTAAGTAGGAAAAAGATAGAAGTGAGTTAGGTCTGAGATCTGAAGGTATTGCGTAATGTCTTGTGGGTTTTTACGACAGTAAATTTTAATTGCCCTGCAAAATTAAACATGTTTGCTTTATAAACTTTGTATGAAATAAATAGCTTGAAATGATCTGGAATAACCCTGCTAGCATTTGTGAAAAATTAGTGCTCGAATCATTTCAGTACATGTCTATGTTGGAAACAAAAAAAATTAATATTGAAGTAAATGCTTTGTCAAAATGAATATTAAATACTAGGTATAAAGGAATACATATGTGTACATAATTCATGCTTAATACTCGGTCCTTTTTGTGCTGTCAAGAAGGTTTAATAACAAGTAACGAGAATAATGTTTATTTTTCAATCTAGTTGATCGCACTATAAAAATTAAATTCTGAATCAAATTCAAGCAAGACTTTGAGCGAAATAAGTGGCAATCGTTCAAACGAGATTATTTTGCTAGTTAAATGGTTCCCACCGGGTCAACATTAGGTCAAACTTTAAATTTTAAAAGCCTTCGAAAGTAAAGAAGCATAGGGGACAATTGAAAATCATATAACACATGTGGTGTCCGATGGAAATGAAAAAAAACAATTTTCATAAAGTCCACTCGAATTGTTTGGAAGCTGGATGAAAACCTTCAACACTCCCATGAATATCCAAAATGAAGATGTAATGCAAAGAAATGTCTAAATGGACAAATAATTTAAAGCTGCCAATGTCGTCATTCATTTGGCAATGTGGTCTCTTACTGAGCTTAGAGGTCAGCAGGGCCAATTTGTTGCCAATTTTTTATATGCTATTTTTTGAAAATGTGACGTCATACCGATAACAAGTTAAGCCACATTGTTTTAAAGCAGGTAAACTTTTTCAATTTTTTTTGCTCTCAAGAAACCAAAAAACTGGCTTATGTTAGAACCTTTGATAGAATTCGTCCAAACATTTGTTGAAGAAATACAAAAATATGAATTTTAGATGTCCAAGAAGCCTTACGTTGACAAAACAGACATTCAGTTAGCTCGAAAATTGCTGGCACTCCACTTAGCATCGATTATTACTTTTGGAAGTTATAAATAGTGTAGGGCGGATTGCAAAATCCCGTTTTGAACTTTTTCGTGCTCTTGTTTTATATATTTCCTTATAGCTGAATGACATACCAAATAAGCATGTATGTGTAAAAGAATAAATCAGTTGTTGCTTAAAGATTCTTCAATGCAAATTAATTACAGGATTTAAAAATAAAGTTTACTTTCACCAAAATAATTTGCTGCTTTGAAAAGTTGCTTGCGTCAAAACACTTTATACCTTTAAAGTTTGAAAATATCAGGTTGTGCTCGTTGCATTGTAATTATTGCAAATTTGGTCTTTTAAAAAGAATGTGAATCAAAAATTAACAAGCTTCATCAAAAAAAATTGACTCGTATGAAAGTTGTCTGAGAAAATAAAGTGAAAGATGCGTGAACAACGTTTTCATTCAACTTGTATTTTTTATTTATATGAAAGAAAACTTTTCGTCTATGGTTAACAAATAACAACTAGTAAAGATTGTGATTCAGTACATTAATGCATACTATTTTTAGATATCCACATTGAATAAACATAAGTCTAGCTATCGGTAGCATTCTTTCCAGAAAATCAGAAAATTAATTTATGCTTATATGTAATGTTGTCCAAGCAAAATTTTGTGACGCTGTGAAATTTACGCTTAGATATATTTTTTCACTTGATTTTTTTCTAATGGAACACACTTTACGAAATATTTATTATTTAAAAGAATGTTTAAAGATGATAAATTAAGAAGAACCAATAAGAATTTTGAATTGATAATTTTTTAGTTTTAAAGCATTTTTCGTATTTTATACACTTTCTAAATTATTACACTTTAAATATGGAATGCCATCCAGAAGTTCATGTTTATAACAATTAATGATACTACTTTACTTACTATAAGGGCTTTGCTACTATGAAATAGTACGTGTGCTAAATATTTGTCAAAAATTGTGCATAATGGTAGAGACGTCATCGAATTTTATAGTTACGAAAAATTGCTATCATTTAATTTAGCTTATTCACATGATCAAACTGTTGGAATTGTATGCATTAGCTGAATAAAAACTTTACTTTTATAACAGGCTTGACTCTTCCAGACAATATATTGATGAATTTAAATTTTTGTCAAGGTTGAAATTCAATTTTCTGGCATACATGTAACTGCCCAACGAAAAAACTCAGCTCTCATAGTGTGTGTGGGTATCAACTAATCCTCAGTTACTGCTCTGATGATAATCATCTTGGCCTATTTCTCTCGATATTTATAAAAAAATGAAGGCATAATGTGCAAATCTTAGTCAGAAGGGCAGTAAGGTTTGTAAAATCAATATCTGGGATTCCATTGAATGTTTTCACAAGTTTGTAAGTTTTGTAGTTTTTGATAGATTAATTGTCAATAGTAAATCTATCATCAACTTCACTCATTTAATTAACATAAGCAGCCAATTTTAAAGTAGAGTTTGACAGAGCCTCCTGTTTGAACTAATGAAACTAAAATTACAAATTAAAAAGTTTTAAATACATAGTTTACAGACAGTTTGGACGATTTTCGAGTCATAACATATTTTTAATCAACTTTTATAACGTATACGTATTAGCTTTAACCCACCACAAGAGTACACCTGAGCTTATCATGTCAAATGCGTGCACATTGCTTAGTTACCAAATGCTTTCACGTACAATGCGTAGTGTGAATCAGTTTGCGTGCTGCTGAGTTGCACAATAATATACTAGATAGGTGAGCCATAATCCTTACATGCACAAAAATGGAATGATGTCGGCATCTGGTCAGGGTCAAAGGCTATTGTCCTCCCTTAAATCTAAATTAACATGATCGCACTTTGTTTCTTTTATAGTTATTTTTATTCTGTAAAGCTTCCAGAATTTAATTTTTCCTCTTTTGATTCACTTGCAGAATACTTTGTTTATCAGGAAAACTTGACAGAAAACATCTCTGAATTTTTGGCTCATGGTGCAATAAAGTATAAAGTTTATTGCTGAATTCAGAAGTGCAATTAAGTCCAATAAATCTGAAATAGACATGTAACACACCTGGAAGAATTCTTCACCCAATAAATCTGACAAAAGTGCCAGTATACCCTGTGGAAATTCAGTTATCAGGAAGAGCAGGAGTACAGCAACAAGCATTCTGGTTGTTCTAGATGTAGCGCATATTTCTCCAGAAGTTCGTGTAAAGCTACCCGTCTCACACTCTGACTCAATATACGAAACGCCCCTGGGCTCTTGCTGTGCAAGTGGGTTTCGTAAATTTAAACCAAGGATTTCTTCTTTGCGTCTCTGGGCTGCGCGAATAGATTTGATGAGGTGGTAGCTCACGATTGTCAAAATCAGGCATGGAATGATCTTGATGATGACACTGCATATTCAATTCAAAACAAAATGTTTAAATGTATTCATGGCTTTTGATTTGTATAACTTCCATAATAATTAACTTAACTCATGCGTAGTGCCAACAATATTTTAAAAACTAGTTGAAACCACATGCTTGCCGCTTGCCCATGTGAGCTACATTAATTTTTGAATTTGCTCTCTCGTTTTTTCTTAAAAGTAACATTTGAAAAATATATATTCCAGTTAGATGATTTGTAAATACCGTTGGATAGTTCAAGGCTTAACCCGGGTACCTGGAAACGGGTCTGCCAGAAAGTACACTGATCCGTAATTGATATTTTAAGTCGCTAAATTTAGACTATAGGAGTCAATACGTTTTGTCCATCTTCTACTTGAAAATTTTTTCAAAGCCACTAGACTTCTACAATAGGTTTAATTTTTTTAAAATTCATCAATAATTTTTAAAAACATCTCCGGAATGATTACTAAATGGTGCATATAAGGTTAACCGCTTCAGATTGAATTTGTTAGCTTATTAGCTGACAGGCTATTTCGGGTTTTCTAATTTTGAGTTTAAGCTGAAGGCTTTGAACCACTTCCATCTTGCTTATAGTTATGTGAGGAAAACTATTTTTTGTTCTCAATTTAATTTCCCAATGGTTATTGTGATTTTCATCCTGACATTTTTGCTCATTAATATGTTCAAACTTTGTCATACCTAGTAAGGTATTGTTTACATTTACTGATTTGTTGAGAGAAAATAACTTACCTGAAAAACCAGAAGTTGAATCTCTTCAAAGTTGGGTATGCTCGTGCCATATCGGACAAATTGACAATGTATTTTTTGGTATGTATTTCTTTGATAGTGTTATCCAAGTAGTCTGTCTGGTTGAATTGAATGTCCTCCTCCATTAAATTTTCTGAGTATTCCGTGTTGTTTGCTTGTTTTCCTTTTGAACTCTCAATTTCACTTATTGAGAATGAGAAAAACATTGGCGTACACAAAAATGGAGAAAGTGTATATGCCAGGATGACAGCAATTTTGGCGTTTCGCATTGAACACAAGCTTTTGCATTTGAGGGGTCTGGTTACCATAATGTATCGCCAAATAGCTAGTGTGAGTGTGAGCCAAATCGCGATCGTATGACAAACCTAAATGATTTGGATAGCATTTTCAGTTAAATTGTGAAAATAATTTTATGGCAGTATTCACAAAATGAAGGATTAAAAATATATTGCTTACCTGAGAAAAGTTTGCGTGAAACAGAACGAATAGTGCCCATGGGTAAGTTTTTCTTAGAGTTCCATCAACAGGATTTGGGTAAAAGCTTAAATAAAAAACGTACGGGATGTACTCCAGCATATTAAGCATGTCCGCAAATGCCAGTCCAGTTAAAATGATGTTCGTTGGTGTAACCAGTTCCGTTCTTGTGAGAATTATGAGGTTTAATATGTTCGCTATTGAGCCAAAACAGGAAACAGACAAGCTTAAATATCCGTGCACACGTTTGTATGAAAAGCCAAATTTTTTTAGTATGGCACACTGTACAACTTTTGATATTTTGTTTATGTCTTTGTTTTTAGAAACGCTAAAACCTGGTTCTGTTGAGTTCAACATTTTGGCTTATATTTATTGTATTTATTTAGACTTTCCGTCGGCACCTTATCGCTGAAGCTCTTACTGTCAGTGGAGTCCTTGTACAACTGACACTCCATGAGTGATTTCGACTTCCTTTTTGTACTTTTCTCAAATTTCTATGCATTACACGTTCCATTTTAGAAGTGTAGGTTCTGTGGCTACTTTCACTAAAACGTGCTTTGCTCCTGTGCCGCTACTTTTTCTGGTTTCTAACAATTTTCTTGGAAAAATTGCTTCGAGAAACAGGCTTATATTGTTTCGAAATAGCATTAAAAGTTTTCAATTGATGCATGTATTTGCTCTTGCTGTATTTATTTTTTTATAAACTTATCAAATTTTGTCACAAATATTTTACCAGTGGAATGCAATTCTAAGCCAATATCTTCTATTGCAATTTCTGTAAATAGTTGGTAACCCTAAGCGAAATGATTACTATACATACTTTGTTTTGTCCACTCGACAATGTTTTGTTGATAATTGCGGTTTACATAAAGTACCAGTTTGAAAAACAACTTGAAGTTAAACCATATCTTGTTTTGCTCTTTTGTAGAAATTTTACTGCGTTCTGATTCAAAATCAAAAATTCAAAACTATGCATCATTAAAAATAATATTTTTTCACCATGTATACGTCGACAAGGTAATGCAATCCATTCGAAGAAAAATTGTGAGTAGGATTTGCTTTGTTTTCTAAACACGAAAAATTTATTTAATATGATATGGTTTACTTTAGAATTCAAATTTTACTTAAAAAGCTCCATTTTAACTTCATCCTTTCCAACAATGTGAAATATCAATTACATGTGGAAAAATATATTTAATATCATGGATAGCCTTGAGCAAATGCAGTTCCTTTTCATGGCCGAGAAACCGTTTGTTTAAAAGCAGCAGTAATAAGAACCAGCAACTTTAATTGAAGAAATAGTAAGCCTGTGTCATATTTACTTAATCAACTATTCAAACTATGTATTATACATATGCATGTTGATTTAGATGTAGATACCAGTTAGATTGTTGTGATTAGTGATCTTAGAAATGCTGCCAGCGACGTACCCAGGGTGGGATGCTGACAGTTCAACCAAATTACAAATTACAAATGTACATGCTGATCTTTCTTTATGAATATAACTAAAGCATTGTAATGCTATAAAGAAGCATCAATGTGATCAATTATATATCTGGGGTCAAGTGTATGGTCATTTGGGGTCAAGTGTATGGTCATTTGGGGTCAAGTGTATGGTCATTTGGGGTCAAGT
>JAQFXM010006965.1:0-12504 GCA_034693345.1 Entomobrya multifasciata | reverse complement strand
AGAAACGAAGAATGCAAAAATTAATGAAACTTGGTATACAGATTAATGATAAAAAATCAATTAAATTAATAAAATTGTACCCAAAAACAGAACAGGTGTACCGTTTCTCAGATAGGTACTTAGATTACCAGCAAGCTTGTTTTTATTTCCACGCGAAAGCACTGCTGCTTAGACAATTTGCGATTTGGGAAAAGATTTTTCGCATTCAAGTGGCGAATGGAGTTCCAAGTGGTTTTACTTTGCAAGCTATTAACCTTTTTTACTTATGCATTGGGTAACCAAACTTAATGGATTTTTGGTTTTGGTTGAAATGGAATGCGAAGTGTTTTGGGTTACTGGGAAGGTGAGAAGGTCATTGGACCATTGACTCAGTTCACTTTATAAATATAAATGCGAATCGGATATTAAAAGCCTTTTCGGCTGAATTTTACTTCCAATTTTTACCAAGTTTTGTATTAAAATGGTTGAATTATAAAAATAAATTATAAGAAATTTCCGAAGAAATGAGGTTATTCCATCAAGTCATTTTAATTTCCGGTATACTTTTAAGGTGTTCGTTTACATTCCAATATTATAATTTTTGCAAGCATCTGGTCTGCGAAAAATAATCTTGCAAAAATGACAAGTCTATTAAATTTGCAAAAGGTAGAAGTTAGTTCAAAAAAATCATTTAAAAAATACTAGAAACCTGAACTTTTTATATTTTCCATTTTCTTTCAGCTTTTAGTCTTTATTTTTTCTGTTCATTGCACTGTGAGAAAGTAAAGAGAATAAGTTATTTCCCCGTCGGTCATGTCGGTTCGGTGACACTATGACACTAAGCTTTGCTATAAGACTCCAGATTTACGTCATATCACAGTCTCGACGCTCAACCAGCCAACTATACATACCAAAAAAGGTGTTCAATTACCAAAGCCTCATCTTATTCAAAACGTAGCACTATAACTTTTGATTGGATACTCAAATAACCTTTAAGTCTTGATAGGTAACCTCCGCACGGGAAAACCAAAATACAACAGCAAAAATCAAAACCCTCAAAATAAGACATATAGTTGATATACCTACATAAAAACATATAGACATTACGTAAGGCCTATAGGGTTTTAGAAAACACATTTGGAAATTGTACAAATTTTAAAATATAAGTGACTTCAAATATATTCTTTATTTTACTTATTAAATATATGTATGAACATGAGTAATAACGAGCCTATAAATTTGTTTTTAAATTCAGAACACCTCAAATCATCTAAGTGGAGCATCTTAAGATCCTACACCAAGATCCAAAAAGAAATATCTCCTTTTTTATCCTCGGACTAATCCTTCCAAAATATATAGGTACATTCCCACAGAGTATATCCACTTAAGCTTCAATTTCCCGAGAAAAACTACTACTTGAATAAAACAAAAGGCCAAATTAAAAAATATGGACTTGTGTACCCGAAACCGCTACACATGCATGCTTCCTTGCTTGCATACAAAATCCATTATTAATAACCTAACCTCGTCTGTGAAGTATCCTGTCGTTTATTCTCATAAGCTTGTTAATTTATCAAACCTTAGTTAAATAAGTATGTCAAGTTGTTCGTCTTTAGAAAATGTGAAGAGACTCACTTATTTTTATTGTCTTATGGTACGTTATGAATACTACATTGACAAGCTTTTACTACCCAAAATTAGAACAAAGTAGATCCTTTAAAAACATACATATATTCAAAAAAGGACCAAACCAAGCCTGCTAATAATCCCTTGTCTACTTCCATATTCAAAGCTACTTATTATTATCAGTTTCATCTTAGAAACTAACAAACATGCTGTATTCTTTGTTTGTACATAAATTTTTCGTTCTGTTATGCATCTTTGGATTTACATTAGTTTACACGTAACGTTTCGTTAACCTTACGTTTACATTTTACTATACTGTTTGTTAAAATTGTTCCACTCCCAACATAGTTTAGATTTTAGACCATGCTAAAAAAGCTTACATAATTTATTGACTTAGCCTATTCATAGCTCAGCTTCCAACGTAGCTTCTTTTGATAAAGTAACCATGTCACTGGGTTTAAAGCTGGGTCATTTATCAATGCTTCTAGAGTACTTTGTTTTCATACTATGTACAAAAAAATGTTCTAAAGTACCCCTTGGCATTCTGCAGTAGCGTTATGCTTACTTTTTATCCTTTAAATTTTAAAAATATGCATACATTTTACTTATTTTTTAAATTTTAAAAATCAAGTTGCACCGAAACATACATTATGTGACACTAGAAGGTTACATGAAAAGTCAAATATATGTAAATAGAGAAATTCTGTTTAAAAACTTTTAAAATAAAAACCTTTTGATACACACATATATATATTTCGGTGTATTTTTCATATATACGTTATTCCCTGAAAAAATAAAAATTGTTAAGAAAGATTTATGGGAATCTGTACACTTGTTTTTTAGTAATATCAACCAAAGTTGCACACATTTTCTTCTTCATGTTTTCCCATTTGTTTGTACATTTTATTTCTACCTTAAGGCAACACTTTTTGCTTTGCTTGTGCAAGAAAATTTCACAAGGCAGCTGTGTGAAAATAAGTGTTTCGAAGGTGAAAGAAAATGTGAATGACTTTCCATTCTTTACATACACCCTGTCTCTTAGTTCAAATATGAAGGTCCCTTTTTACTTAAACTCTCATACCCGCTGTTTTTTCAGTTGCTGCAGGTCATCAGGGATTTTTTTCGGGATACTACTGGATAGTAGCAAGAACGAAAAGAAAATGAAGAGAAGAGAAAAACAGCACGTGTTTGGGATATTTGCCAAATAACGCAAGAAGGATTCTGCAATATATGGCACCAAGGCGTATAACACCAACAACAACAACAGTTGTATTTTTTCTGGCTATTACAAAGAGGGGAAAGTGCTTTCGGCTTTCACTTCTTTTCCTATTTATTTTTTTGAAGGGCATGACTATATCCATCCAACCCACACGCGTGTTTGTACCGTAAGAAGTCCTGTTTGTAATATTAATAATGTTGACATTGCATTATTGCAACTTTTTATGGCTATTGTTCAACAATATACGTGTCTTCATACTTAGGATCAACGTAAAATTTTGAAATGTGACCTAAATGAAATAATATACAAACAAGAAAACCCGAACTTCAAGTGACCTTAACTTTCATAACTGTTTACTAAAACGCCAAAAGGGTTCTCTTGGGAATATTAAATAGGTTCTCTTAGAACTTGTCAAGTTAAATTTGTTTAAAGAAATACATACACAGGGCAGGTGTATATATAAATAAGACATTTTATGTTTTAAAATTTTACCTTTGAAATTTTTTAGTGAAAGTTTACTGTACTCAAAAATATGTAGACTTATTTAATAACACGTGCGTATTTGTCTGCCCGAAAAGAATTTGACCCAGTTTACAAGAAAAAAATAAGAGTATCTAAGTTTTCATAAAATAAATAAGTAGAAATGGTCATTATTGTCATTGTCCACTGTTACTTTCCCTTGTTTTCAGGTAGGTTATTACATAATATATTTTTTTCAAGGTGACAGGTGCGGTGGTGGTGCACAAGCATTGAAACTCTGAAACACGTATTTATTTTGAGTGACTAATGCAAAATCGTTCATGACCTGTAACCGGTTTTTTTGCAGAATGTTTTTTAGTCCCACTATTTGGTTTGCTTTCAACACACGATCACTTTCAACTTCAACTTTTTATTCTTTTTCTCATCGCTATCATCATATTTTCTTTCTCTTTTGACAAAAAACACGCACTCGACGACATTCAACTCTTACGTTTTATTAGCATGGATGGGAGACGACCACGATGACGACGAAGAAGGAAGAAAAAAGGAGATGGGGACGACTGCGACTATAGTAACTGTTTGGGCATCTGGAGAAGAAAGTCTAGGAAAGAATTACAGATGCAAAGTGTGTACAAGACTTGTCGTAACCATACTTGAAGTCGAATAGTTATGCGGGTGGTAAAGCAAGACAGTAAGAAAAAGAGACACACACGCAGCAGTAGAGCAAGAGCAGTGAAAACTGCCAAAGTAAAGGATAGTCGAACGGAGGAGAAAGCTGGTGTAAAAAATGTTTTTGGGTTCAGTTTGCTTTTGGCTTTCAGTTTGAACAGAGCTCTTGTGTAGATGAACGTTGCAGATGCAGAGTATACAGATAAAAAACTGTGTATGCTATTTTAGTGCGTATCTTGTAAAATAAGAGTAAAGAGCGCAGGAAAAACAAATTCGAACAAGTAAACTTGGATAACTAATATTTTGAAAGTGAAAACAGCTAATCTATCTAATGTAAAAACTAAATTTGGCTTTTTTGTAGAGGTTGCAAACCCATAAAATAAATTTTTCTTTTGAGGAAAATATTGATAAAAGAACTTTATAATTTGAATTTAGTGATAAAGTTGGATTTTCAATTTGAATTTTCTTCAGAACTTTTTTCACAATGGGTGGGTTTACTACCACCACCTCAGGTGGTAGTAATAGGTGTAGTGACAGGTGTAGGGAAATAGTGTTTGGAAGAAAATCATCAAGTCAACTTTCAGTTTTTGCAGTGGTCGTTATTTGGGTGCTAACGTTGGCTTTGTGTAACGGTGAACAAAATGGAGTTAATGGTGGCGGTGAAGGTGATCAAAAAATAGTTATTAATCCAACTAGTCCTATGATGGCAGATGATGACGATGACAATGGAAAGGAAAGTATTGGATACGCAGCAGGTAAAAATCATTGACTATTTTCAGAGCTTTTGGTAGAGATTATATTGGGTAATTGGGGCAACTTGAAACCCTTTCACTTTTTATTCCTGTGAAATTTAAGACGACACTGCATTCACGTTTAGCAAAAAAATCGTATACGGTTCATGGTTCGTTTTTTGAGATTCAAAGTCAAAGTGAAAGTGTCACGACGACGACACTACAACGACAGTGGTGTCAGATTTACTACGTAGATATGTATATATTTTTTGTATTTCACTTTTACTTTTGTCATTTGAATCCGCAGAGATATCGAGAAAAAGTCAAAGTAATTTTCATTCATGTATTTTCCTTCTTCATTTACTCGATTTTCAAGTGCGACACGACAGTTCTCTAGAGATCATATCGTTTCCCTTTGAATTTTATCTTTTTATATCTTACGTCGTGGTGTCATGTTTCCTGCTACAATTTGGCGTCATTGCTGTTCGCTGCGATATTGACGAGTTTTATATGGTAGTTGGCTCTCAACAGTCATTCAAATAATAACCTTATGGTCTTTTTTCTGGGTAGTATCAGATTCCAAATTTCCATCCTGGGACATCACATAAAAGTCAGGAAAAAAGTTTCGGTTGGCTAGAGAAACTGAAAATATGATAGTGTGATCTGATCTGGTCTCATGTAGTAGTAAACGCGTGTGGTCCTGACATTGACACTAAAAAAACATTGCCTTTGAACTTTTGTTGTTGTCTGCAAATACGGATAGATATTTATAATTTATGACGTGTTGAGTAGTTTCCCTTGACATCTGTAAGCTTAGCGGAATGAGTCCCTTGTGTGTAATAAGTAATAACTAGCTTGTTATTATTAGGTAATTAATAATTTTTCGGTAAATACCTACTGTCATCCATATAAATTTTAGCAAAAATATGAATTATGAGACGTAAAGTAATTTAGTGAATATATTTAATGGTTTGGAGGAATTTTTGGATAAAGTAAAGGTAATTAAATTGGATCGAATTAAGTTCAATTTACGATGACAGTTTTTGATCGTCTTCAACGACCAGTTTTGCATTTTCAACGTTTTACCCATTTGTACCTTAGAACAGATCTCCTCTAGCTCGTTTCTCAATAAGTGTCACTTAATCCTTCTAAATTAATTTACTTTCTAATCATTGGACAACCCAAAAGTTACGTTATTACAAATTTACGCAAGAAAATCAAACAAAGCTTGTTATTTCGCAGACTTTTAATTAAGTATATTCTATCTCGTTTGAAATCATGTAATATTGAGCAATCGTGGCGTATTAGTTTTGCAACATATTGTCCTCTTTGATTTGCCTAATAGCAAGCTCGCTGTATAATTTGAAAGACTGAAAAACAACAGGGAATCATTTATAGATCAAGAGAACTTTGTACATAAGTTATATACATACTTATATACATACATATATCCATATATTCTTATTTGATCTGATCATCGTCGTTAAAATCAGCATCCCTGACTTAACTCGTCTTGTTTTTGTGCCTGGCCTGACTGACGGATCAATACTCCATCCATCCATACAAACAAGCATAATGTGTGCATGCGATCATCATGGAATGTTTCGCTGCTGTTGGTAGTGTTGTTGTTCTTTTTCTCCTCTTTCTCTCTCCAGCTTATATACTTACCTTATATTACAACGAACAAAAAAGGATAAAAGAACGAACAGCGGAATCAACAGCGGAAATGAAAAGGGAATCAAGGCAGCAACAAAAGTAGTCGAGAAAAGACAGGATTGAATGCAATCAGATCAAAATCAGTGTACTGCAAAGAGAGAAAAGAAGGGAATAATATACTAAAGCGGTAGGGCAGGCAGGGAGAAAAAATACAATAACCTCAGATGTCACTGACAGCAGTTTTGCACACAAAAACAAGACTAACCAAGAAAATTGATCGTTTATAACCAACCGACCGCACACACTAGTAGCTCTCCAATTCATATTGCAGTTGGGTGATTTCTCTCAAAAATACAGAGTTCATAAATCAGTCTAGTATATAGCTTATTAAATCTATACATTTTGATTAAATCGAAACTTCCTTACAATTTTTGCTAAATATTCACATCGACTTTAAGCAATTGCAATATATTTTAACTTGATACTACATACTAGACTGAAAAAATACCCAGATGTGTAATAAATGCACAACAAAAAACGAAAAACAAATCATTTTCCCCTTAAATTGCATCATTATGATTATTTGTGCTGCATTCTCTCTCTTTTTGCTGACTCAACAAATATTATTTATTTGTTTTTCTTTGGAGCAAACAGCAAAACTAGAAAGGGAACAGATGTTTCCCAAAAAAACACAGAAACAGCTAATTTCCCAATTTATTATTTTCTACTTTTCCTACTCCTCTGCTATTGTTCTTGTTAATATATATTTTGGGGGAATAGAAAGCAAGAGTACCCTACACAAGTAAAGTGGATTTGTTGATCAATCAATAGTCATTAGGGGAAGAAAAAGGAGAATCATGGAAAATGCCCGGATATTTTTTTCATAGTGTACACTTTTCTCTCATGATTTCTTTCACAAGCAGTCAGCGAGTCCTTTTCTGTTTGACAAGAAGATTGTTGGATTCAAGACACACGTATACATTTTTTGTTAACATGACTTGTTTACTGAGATTTTCTTTTGCTCTCTCTGGGAATGTTGAACAAATTAGAAGACGCAAAAAATTGACGTTCATTTTCTTTATTTTTTTCGGTGGAGCCCTGAAGACCTCAAAAAAATGTAGGCTAATTTTTAACGAGGGAAAAATACCCACCAAAAAAATAATCGAGTTCAGTTCGTGTTCACTGTTCACTACAAAAAAAAGAATCAGGTCAGTCGATTATATTAGGCGGAATTCCCAAAGCAAATTTTTTTTTGTGGACGTCAAGTCAAGTCAATTGAAGCCAAAAAAAAAGAAATTATCCATTGAAAAATTCCTTCCTTCAATCGAACAAGATATGTGTATATCAAGCCATCTTCAATCTATTCCGACTGATGCTTTAGTGAAAAAGCAATTGACCTGACCTACTGAACTAAACAGACAAAAGGATGGGATAAACGTACATTCATATATATATTCGACGACAACACGTCGAATTTTTACGTTTACTACGCACATGCATTCCTTTAGAGAAATCGTTTTGTTGAAAAAAATCTCTTGGATGGATGCATAGGCATTTTTTTGGAATGGGGAACAAAACAAGTTGAAAGTAGAGCAAGTCAAGGCAAAGGAAAAAAAGGAAGAGCGCAGGAGAAAAAAATCAGAAGAGATGTTTTTTGGTTGTGGGTGATGAAAGAAAACCGGGTTATCTCTCTAATGGACCGGGAGAGAAGGCGGACGAGAGAAGGAAAAGGGGGAAAAGAGAGAAAAAATGTTGTTAATCTGACTTGGCTCCTTGCTTTATAAGCTTGAGGGAATGGATGGGAAAAGGGAAAGTAAATAGGATTTGTTTGAAGGAAAGAAGAGGAGAAAAAAATGTTGAAATAGAAATAGGATGGACATAGACAGAGAATAAGAAAGGGAAGAGAGATGAGAAAAAATGAGGAGGAAAAGTGAAAGTGGTTTGGAGAGAATGTTACTCTGACGGTCTAGTCTTGAAGAAAAAAGAGTTGGTGGAAGTTAACTCTGTCTAGAGAAGTCCAGTTTGAATTGGCTAGGTTAATAATAATCAGAAGATTTTTTTGGTGGCGGTGGAGTAAGGAAAAAAGCTGAAAAAACCGGAAATGAAGCTGTGGGGAAAAAGTTGGAATGAGAGAGAGAGATGAAGTTGGATGGAAGAAGTTAAGTGTCAGTCTGACAGAAGGTGTGGGGAAAGATAATTTTTTGCAGTGGAGAAAAAGTTTGGATGCATGGATGGAAATTCTTTATAATCGGTAGTAACATTGTTAGAAAAAAAGATTTTTCGGGTACAATGTTTTGCATGGTTTGGACTTCTGAAATTTAAATTTTACTTAAAAGATATATTTTCGTACTTTAAGTTGTGCAGGGTGTAATATGAGTAGTTTATGAGTTCTTTAGCCTATTTCGCCTTTTTCCGGTGCGGTGTTTAATAGCTTTGATGATAAGAAAGACTAAGAAGTTTTTAAACTAATACGTATTGCCCTTCAGAACTTTTCCCGCTGTAGTAAAAAGGCTAGGCTTTTTCGGGTTGGTGTAATAATAATCTTTAGATCGTCAATTTATTCTTTCGTTCTTCTGAAAATTATCTTTCCTACACCAAAAGTACTTAGACCATCATATCATCGTAAGATGACGGTCCAATAATATTATTATGGGAAAGATGATGGGCTATTATTATTTTTTGGGTAGTTTAGCCACTTTTTTATGAGTTTGGTTTTTGGGGAGAGTTTAGTGCCATCTTTATATATCCGGGTTAGCCCAGTCGTATACATAATATGGAAATGGTGATGTTATATGACAATCGTAAACGGGTATAATAGGTGTAACATAAGAAAGGAAAAAACGGATGTGAGAAAAGTTTTAGGCGAAGATTAACTTAAAAACAGCTCAAGTATTTTTATGCCGCCTTCGACGTCGGATATACCCTTTCAGGTCAGGTTACTGGACCGGGAATATTCCAAACTGGAATTTTCCAGTTTTACTCAAGAATTTAGACAAATAGAGCGACATCAAATGTTTTTGTACGCATAAATATCTTTGATAGGTATATATACATGTACACTTTTGTAAGTGGGCGTCATCGTAAACTATGCACTTTACTGGGAAAACTTGCCAAAAAACACTGGAAGACATACTAGCAAATATGGTAACGGTGACAGTTTTTTTGCAAATTAAATTTTCTTGGAAAAATATGCAACTTGTCTTGGTCCACTTAAGTATAAAGGGAGAAAGTGAAAGTTAGTGGGCTGCTTACTGCTTAGTATATGGTGGTGCATTTTTTATGACGCAGTAAAAATAGAGCAGGAAAATTGTTTTCCTTTTTGTTGCAAAACTTTAAAATGGCAGTTTACTTTGGTGTCATACATTATGATACGGTGTGGTACAGATATTATAGTTTCGGCACTAAAGAAACACAAGTGAACAAAATTGGTACAGAAAAAACTAGAATATTCTAAGAAATACAAACGTCAACGTTATACATTTTTGTGAAAAAAATGCAAAGGACCTATAAAAAACAAGACGAAATTTGCTCGTTAACCTCAATAAATGATAAATTGTGCTGTATACTGTGCAGTAAGTACGCTTAAAGAAATAAAACTGATGTTGTTACTTTGACGGCGTGAAATGTATTTTTGAGACAACTGTTTTTCTGGAAATTTAGGTTATTTGGGGATTTTGATGTTGGTTGTTATGATGATGCAACGTTTCTTTTTTTGTTGATGTCATTCTTTCTTTCTGTATTGTTATTTTCTATTGTAACTTTTTATAGCTTTAAAAGGGGATAAGGAAAACCAAATAAAGTGGGATTTTTATTATTCAATTTGACTTCGTTTTGGGTCTTATTTGTGCTAAATTTTTAAACTTTGAAATAAAAAGTTATGGTGTCATTTTGAATCAAATGTAATTACTTAAGTTGAACTAGGTCGGGTCGGTTATTGGCCTAGCCCAAACAGTTTTAATAGACCATTTAGCCCTCCCGTCCAACCAATAATGATGACTAAATACCCAATAATTCTGATTTGGGACCAAAAAATCATATACTTTATGTCGCCGTAATTGTTAAATGTACAATGTTTTTTATATATTTGTCCTAAATTTTCCAAGAAGAATGGGAAATACTCAAAAATTTAATCCCATTTCATCTTTTCTTGTCTTTTGGGTATTTTCTTCCTCTTGTCTTGTACTATCTTCTTTTCCTCTTATTACCCAACAGACAAAAACAAACAACAGTTTCTTTTCATTCTTGTTTAACTCTTTTGCCTCTTCCGTTCCATTTCATTATTACAGCAAAAGAGTAAACTACTAGTACCACTGCAATGTAATGCAAGCTGTTGTTGTCCTAAAAGTAAGCAGACTTTATTTCTTCCCATTAAAAAATAAAGAAGCAAAAATATATTATGATGTTCGTTATTTCATTCGTTTATTGCTTCTTCAAGAATACTTCTTTTTTGTGTATATACGTATTATGCTTGTTCCTTTTGTTCTTTTCAAGGATTCTACCCGTATGATGGTATACAACAGCACAAGCATATATATCGTATTTTATGGCGTACTTGAACAGTCGTATTACTCCAGCTATTATATATAGTTCTAGCTTTGTGAACGTGAGTAAATACAGTTCACAGCAGCAGGTCCTTTTCAATATTTAACTTCATATGTTACCAGAGTGAAAGATGCTCTAAAGTCTTCAGTGGTCGGAACCCTTAAAATTTTTCTCGTGATAATGCAATTGCAAAAATTTCAGCAATCTGTTTATACACTAAGTATTAAAAATGTCAAATAAATATTTGGAGCAACGTTTAACTTCTTTCTACCCCAAAACCACCCCTTTTGAATTTATGATCATTTCCTCCGTATATAACCCGCCATAAAACTGGAAAATTCGTTTTACTCTATTTTCCCATTGCGGGGGCATCCCAAAATTTTCTCCGATTTCGGCTCTATATAAACCAGATAATATTCCTTGCCCATCCTTCAAAAATCTTCTCCCTATCTGCGTTACAAATGTTTCTCACCATGACAAACCAAAAGATTCCAGGATTCAAAACTATTTTCCATCCCCGTCCATTATAAAATTTTATTTGCTTTTCTTCTTTTCATTTCCCATTGTCTCTCCTTCCCTTTTTGTTCTTAAGACTAGTAAGAGTAACACAAGTTGCACAATTTATAAACCCGTATATTTTTTTACTCTTTTTCTCATGCTGCTATTCTCATGGCATGGCATTGCGTCTTTTGAATCAAAAAGAAAACCAACAACCATACTCACTATTTTCTCCCACTGCTGCAGTGCACAAAAACCATAAGAAATCGACTACCAAGCCGACCAGACCACATCTTCCGCTCTTTCCTTTCGCATGCTGCTGTTATGCTGTTACAACTTCCAATTCCAAAAACTGCACCAGTTACAGAGTTACAATTTCATTCGACCCACACACAACATCCAAAAACTCACAAAGCTTTATTCTCTTTTTATCGAACCAAAGCACAGAAGAAACACATTCTCATCATGATCATCGTCATCATCATAATTCTCACAATCTTGTTGACTTGACTATCGCATTGCCATGCCATTGCTATCCCATACACCACCATTGCATATCCACAAGAGTGGGGAAAAACGGAAGTTTCTCTGCTTCTTCTTCAGAGATTTAGGTCAAGATGTAATTACCGTTCATGGCCCTTCCTATCCTCCCAACCCATTCTAAACCCAAATACATTTTGTAGATGTATAGACTTTCATAGGATTTAGTGTGTAAAAAATATAAAGGGTTTACAGAGCTTCCTATCATTCTGCAAAAGCAAAGGTTTCACTTCTTTTGCCAAAATAAAATGGATATTTGTCTGAGTGAAGCTGAACTAAAGATTTTTTTCTTGGCTGGAGAATTGGTGGGCAAAAGCCAAAAAGTATATTGTGTGGAATTCAGAATGTTTGAAGGAATGAATTGTTTTCTCGGCGGAAGTGGACAACCGGTAATAATAGTAAAACATGAGGGCAGAGGAGATAAGGATTAGAAGCAATAATAATGTACTAGGATAATAAATTGTGTGTCAGTTTGTCTGTCGGCAGGATAATAAAAATGAAATGTGTAAATATCTGCCTTACTTGGAAGCCGGATGTAAAGATTGTAGATGTTATGCGGGGTTA
>JAQFXM010006964.1:0-12504 GCA_034693345.1 Entomobrya multifasciata | reverse complement strand
TTGATAACCAGAGCTTATGAGCAGTTTCAAAAGATTGGAAATACTGATTTGGGTTTTGAAAGGGCATTTAGTGCAAATAAGACAAATATGTACCTTCAAATGGAAGAAAATATTTTACTACAGGAATTAAGAAATTGCAGTAAGTCCGCAATAATTTTGCCTCGTGAATCAAGTTTGAAATATGCGCAAAAATTAAGTGAAAAAACACAGACATCATCAATCCCTGTCAAGATTCATATTGGAAAAGAGAAATACTTTGAGCAATACTTTGCTTTCAAATTAGAGGGCTATACAACTCCTTACATGATACAGAGAATTAAAGTTATCCAAGTTTCAGGGATCATGAATTGGTGGGAACATTTAATTATTACAGGATTCGAAAGAAAATATTATGTTGACACAAGGGTTCCTCCAAAAAGGCCAAAGATGGATGGAAATATTTTGGTAATTTTTGTGCTGTGGTTAACTGGCTTATCCATTTCAATGGTGCTTTGGTTGTTTGAAATTCGGTTACTAGTTTGGCTAATTGTTCGAAAATTGTTCATATGTGTAATGTTTTGCTTCGTGTTTATCGTAACTAATATTTCTACCATGTATTTAGTGATTCACAACCTTCAATACAAATTTTTTGAAAAATGTTTAAATTTAATATGCATTTCTAGGACATAATCAAATTAAGTACATTTGTATGTAATTCTTTTGACACAGAAAAAATAAAAATGGTAGAGTTTTAAATTATGCAATAAAAAATGTAGTAAATTTGAAAATAATTTTAATTTTGATACACATTTTACTACATGATGCACACACCTGTAATGTTGAACATGTAATTTATATGATTGGTTTCCAGAAAACATTGGTTATTCTCAGACTGAGAATCTCAGTCTTCTAGGGCAGTATGAGAAATCTGTTTTAGTCAAATTATTTGGATTGGACGAAAGTAACATTATCATACCAATGAGACTTTTTAGCTAAAGTTGAATTCTGGGCCTCTAAAATTTATCGCTTGTTAATATCAGTTAGCCTGCATATAAAAAGCGGACGGCAGACGCTTATGTTCTTTGTTCATATTCATCGTCAACTTCTGTTGGGTGGAGCCTAAGTGATGGTGGTAATCATGATGAGGCTTCAAGCCAACGTATATCTTGCATGTTTTCTATACGATTTCTAAATGCTGGTCACTAACAGAACACTAAACTGGACAACATGAAATTTTACTAAATTCATTCGACATTGATATATGTTCGGGATAGAAAACTTGTACAATATTTTTTGTTGTGAATCGACTTCGTTCAAAATCGTTTATTCTGTTACATGAGTTTCAGACTTACATAAATATTAGCAAACTAACTTTACCGAATTAAAGAATTTTCCATGTACCCTGTTACAATAGTTACAATTGTTACCATACGCCTATCTCACACCAATATATTACTTTGTAATTCCGTAGAAACTTCAGATTTCTGCTCGGTTCCTTATTATTACAGTAGACCTAAACCATACATTAAAACATGCACGTGCACGATACAATAGCATATTGAAAATTCAATCTAGATAATCATCAGAAAAACCAATATCCTGTTGTTCGCGTAGATGTATAAAATCAATCAGAGTGTAGTCGTTGCCACTATATACTATTGCATCGTTCAACTGTATCCCGTCCATCCATCCTGACTGATTATCCAGTAAGTCTCCGATACAGCTTTTGAAGGCAAAGAGTTTTTGATTTTTGGGATTTTGAATGAGGTTCTGTACTCGAAGCTTCAGCTTAGGATACATACTTCACCCATGCTCTTTACCTTACTGGGTAAACCTCAAGTCGCACAAATCAATGATCGAAATGTTGAAATATGTCCGTTGGTGGTTATAACTTAGTATTTTAAACTGATATTCAATTTTAAATTTCATAAATAGTTCGTTAGTTTTTACGTTTTTCAACTCTTTATCAAGTACCCAACTTAAACCGTTTAAAAGGGTTTATATAACTATGCTTAACTTAGCAAATAGCATATTGGACTTTTTATCTTTTAATATTTATCAGAAAAGTAACATTCTGGAGAATTATTTTAATTAACGCCAATGTATTGAAGTGTACGTTGGTAGTTGCGTGACATGAGTTCTTTGCGAGTGTATCTTAACAGATAATGGTCACATGCGAGAAAATCTAGGTTTCAAAATTTTCAGTCCGTAAATCATTTTCTTGCACCAACTTTAGAAAGAGCTTCATACGTCAGGTAACTTATTGAACTTACAAGCGGAAAGTTTAAAACTGGTATTTATTAAAGAGTTTTTAGCTTAATCAGATATTTAAATACAAATTAAACTTATTTAAACGCTTTTAAATTGAATAATTCTGGTTGCTAAAGGATTCCCTTAGTCCATAAAAACTTAACACGTTTGCTAAAACCATGGTCAATTACGTAAAATTTGTTTTGGTTTTTACATTCTTAATTAACACGTTCGGACTAAACTCAGCACATTACAAAAATGATGATGTAAGAATTAAACTTCTACCGGAAATAGTTAACTTAGACCGATTCTTAAATTCCCTAGCAAACCATGATTGCCTTACGATCGTAGACACCTACTGGATATATGAAATTCCCCCAATTTCATTACCAATAATTTTACGAAAACCATTTTCAAACGAACAGACTGGCCCGATATCAAAATATACTGAGTGTTATCAACATACACATCGAACAGACCCTTACGACTATACCATACCACAAAATCGATTAAAAAACTTCTGTTTGTTGAATCCGATCCGGTTTCATTTTCAAACTAAGCCTTGGAAATGTTTGATCCATTTCGTGATGCTTTATATGATTAATGACGTACTTTGGCCTATTTCTACAAGTTATAAGGAGACTGAAAATGGCAAACCCGCTGTACAGATTTTCTCAGATTTCTTAAGCAAAGGTGACGGATATGTCCAAAATTTCAAATCAAACATTTTCCCTTCAACCAGATCTTCTATTTTATTAATTGCTTCAGTTGATCGTTCAAAGGACCTCTTTATATATGATTTTTTAACTAAAAGGTTTGACACTGAACTTGATCTCGTAAACGAAATTTTTATCCATATTGAAATTGTTCGAAAGGTGATCAAGACTTTTTATGGAACGTGTCGTCTGTCGATAAGTACCATTCACCTATTTTGTTTACAATGCTTTTCATTGAACACACTATACTTCTTCCAGACTATTTCTGTGCAACAGTTACGACGGCCAAATCAATTAAAAAGTATCGCAACACTTTCAACAAATAATTTCATGACATTCTGGGACCCGTACTCAGAACTTGGTAAAGGATTTTCCAAACAAATGCTGTCATGTGATAACGTTTCACCAAAACAAAGTCCTACTCAAATCCTTCAAGGAAATATTGACGTAAGTCATAAAATTGACAGGGCGCATGTCCATGTATGGAAAACAATTATGAACAATTACAGTTACACCGATGATCATGGACAACTATGCGTAAATGGGAAATCCATCCCATTTCATGAATTGACAAATTACATGACAACAAGCATTTCAATAAAACGTTACGGAACAAGTAAACCTGGTTGGTATCACTTTTCCATTTTCCTTCCAAATACAATCAATCGTTTTCAGTTTATAACATGCGGAAATAGAGGTTTGAGCAGGTTGCCATTTGAAGACCTTATTGCCGTTTACCAACCAAGTGTATGGGCTATGTTTTTTGTAATTAGTATTATCATAATAGTTTTAATAGAGCATACGTGGAACGGACACGGATGTAATAAAAGTATAAATATTTTAAAATTAATGCTAGAGCAGGGAGATCCCTTTCCAATGAAGTTTTTTAGAAAGTCGTCTTGCAGAATTTTGTTTGGTACTCTTAGTTTAGCGACTTTAGTATTAAGCAATGCATATAAAAACGACAATGTGTATCGTATGGTAGCCCCAAGAAACTCAATAACTTATGATAAGCTAGATCAACTGATAGACCAAAATTTTACTCTGTATTCAAAATCTCACGAACCATTTTTCAACTTTGAAGGCTTATCGTTTCCACTAACGTGGTCATTTCACAGAAAAATTAGTTATACGCAAGGTTTGGCAGTATTTGTCAGGGCCGAATTGGCAGATTTCGCTTCTTCTTTTCGAGACAAAAATGAAGAGTACCTTTTTCAACATGTAAAATTGCATAAGAAAACTCGATTGCAATTGCAACATTTGATAGCAAGATCTCATGCGCAGTTTAAAAAGATTGGAAACACTAATTTTAATTTTGATAGGGCGTTTACTGCAAACAAGACAAACATGTACCTTCAAATGGAAGAAAACATTTTACTACAGGAAATAAGAAATTGCAGTAAGTCCGCAATAATTTTGCCTCGGGAAATTAGTTTGAAATATGCGCAAAAAATAACTGACCAAAGACAGACATCATGGATCCCTGGCAAGATTCATATCGGAAAAGAGAAATATTTTGAGCAATACTTTGCTTTCAAAATAATGGGCTATACCACTCCTTATATGATGCAAAGAATTAAAGTTATCCAAGTTTCTGGAATCATGAATTGGTGGGAACATTTAATTGTTACAGGATTCGAAAGAAAATACTACGTCAACCCCAGGGTACCTCCAAAAAGGCCAAAGATGGATGGAAATATTTTGGTAATTTTTGTGCTATGGTTAACTTGCTTATCGATTTCGTTAATATTCTGGTTATTTGAAATGCGGTTACCAATTTGGCTCGCTGTTCGAAAATTGTTCATAGTTGTAAAGTATTGTTTCGTTTTTATCGTAACTTATATAACTAACATTTATTCATCTTTTATAGTCTTCAATACAAAAGTGTTAAAAAATGTTCAAAGTTACTACGCATCTCTAGAATGTACTCGAATTAAATATATTCCAAGGGTTAGAAGACTTTGAAAAGTTTTAACAATATTCTTGTTGCTAGTTGATTTTGCCAAAATTGTTGAGTGGATTACATGAGTTTCAGTCTTAACTGTCAGAAACTTAAATTAAATAAAGGAATTTTACAATTAAAAGTTTTGTAGGCTTACTACCTCATATCAATGAACTATTTTATAGCTTTGTGAAACCACTTCTAGTATTACTGGACGCGATTGAGATTGAATTTTTGATACGGACTATTTATTCACATTTAAAAAACTATTCACGTGCAAAAATGCGTATCGCTTTTTATCTAAATAATCATCGAAAAAGTCATTTTCTTTATTCTGTCTAGATGTGACCAAAGTGAACTATTCTTTATATAATAATTCAATAGCTTAATAAGATAGCTCGTTAAATAATATAACGAACATTTCACCGCAAATTATTCAAAAAGTATTATCATTATACAATTATTTCAAAGTTAATGTATGATGGATTTTGCACGACATCAGTTAAGAATAAGTGTTGGAATTGGAACATAATAATTCCAGCCGAAATTAATCTTCAAAGATAATTGATCGATAATAGATTGTCGTATAAAAAGTGTCCAACCTTAAACACCTTTAGAATGTATTGCAATTTAAGTAAACTTGTTGCTTAGGAATAAACAGGAGAATTAGTGAGAAAGTTTTTATTTGCTAAAGGCTAAATAAAAAATCAACTTTAAATTACAACAAAACGATACGCGTTAAATATATATTTTGACACTTAAAACATGGCAAATTAATTAAACTTTACTTGATGCTTTTACTACTATACGAAATTAATTCAAAATCAGCACCGCACACAAATAACAATGTAGGTTCCACATTTCTACCGGAAATAGTTAATTTAGACCAATTGTTAAATCCTCTAGCAAACCATAGCTGCATTACAATTGTGGGTACTTTTATGTAAAGTATGAATTTCCACTTCGTCTTCTTTCAATAATTTTACGAAAATAATTTTCTATCGAACAGTTTGGTGCTTCATCAAGATATACTAAGTGTTCTCTATATGTTTATCGTATGTACCCTAACGATTTTACAGTTCAACGTCTGCAGAAAAACTGAATGTTTGCAGAATCAAATTAGGTTCCATTTTCAAATAAAAACTTGGAAAAGTTTAAGTCATTTAGTGATGCTAGTACTGTTTGTTTGATTGATGACGGTTGATTAACAGGTGTGTTTGCATAGTTTTCACAAAAAAATACATCTTATATTTTTACCTGCTGTACGGACTGGGATTATATGAGATATTGTATTGGAGGGTTTAAATATTTTGGAAGGGCCCTTAGTTAATTTTTACATAAGTACAGACTTTAAAGTTTAAATTAGATTTCTATTCAATTCTCTGGTAAAACCCACTTACCAAACACCTTATACATCATCATGCACGTGCTTAAAAAACTCAAGACAATAATCAGAAAAAATCAATATCCTGTAATTCTGTAATAGGCCAATTAAAGTGTATCCTGTGATCAAAGTTACGATACAAAGCTGCCTTATACAAATAGTAATTACGATTAGCTTGTTGAATAATATAATGAAGCTCTATTTCTCTACTATACAATTTATCTCGGCTCTGTACTACTTTTCCAGGTTATTTTATGTCAGAATTTTGAAAAGTAAAAACATGGGACTTACTCTGCAGTTTGAGGCGTTATGATAGAAAAATAAGGTATTCCAATTTAAATGATTCAAAATGCAGAGAGCCCCATATTTTTACGGCTAGAAATCCGAAATTCTGAAATCAAATAACGTAGTCACATGAAGTAGTCATTTAATTAGGTAGAAAACGATTTTCCTTAGTAATTAGGAAAAGTAATTAATTAGAAAACTATTTTAATCAAGACCGTTTTCAATTATGTTTGCATATTGTACGTATTACGTTGCAAGTGTAGATACAGTACGTATATTATAAATCATGGTCCCAGAGTCCCACACGAACTAATCACTTTCAAAATAACTGGTTGGAAACCTATTTGCTTGTACGAACTTGTAAAACTTATAAAATTTTAATGAATTCATAGGAAAATTATAAGTCAGAATGTTGGAAAAGTTTTTTGATTAGTCAAACATTCCTACTAATATGCAGATAAAATCTTAAAATGTTTGATAAAACCACGGTAGTTTGTTTATTACTTGTTTTTTTGTTTGAAGCCGAATTAAACTCAGCCCATCAGACAATTGACGATAAAGAATTTAAAATTTTACCCGAAATAGTTAATTTAGGCCAATACTTAAATGCTCTTGCAAACCATGGTTGTCTAACCATTTTAGATACTCATATGCAATATGAAATTCCACCGATTTCTTTACCAATAATATTACGAAAACCATTTTCCATCAAACAGTCTGGCCCTTTATCAAAATATACTGAATGTTTTCAATATGCACAGCGTAGGAACCCTTACGACTATATAATACCACAAAATCGATTGAAAAACTTGTGTTTGTTGAATCCGATTCGGTTTCATTTTAAAACTAAACCTTGGAAATGTTTGATCCATTTCGTGATGCCGATAATTATAAATAACATACTTTGGCCTATTTTGACAAGTTATACGAAGACTAAAAATGCCAAACCTGTTTTAGACATTTTCTCAGGTTTCTTAAGCAAAGGTGATGGAAAGGCCCAAAAATTCAAATCCAACATATTCCCTTCAACTCAATCTTCTATTTTATTAATTGCTTCAATTGATAGTTCAACGGACGTCTTTATAAATGATTTTTTAACTAAAAGGTTTGAAAATGAACTCAATCTCGTAAACGAAATTTTTATCCATCTCAGAATTGTTCAAATGACGACCACGTGTTTCTTTCGAACGTATGGTCTATCAATAAGTGCCATTCAACTATTTTGTATACAATGCTTTTCATTCAACATTCCATACTTGTTCCAGACCATTTCTGTGCAACAGCTAGGTGATACAAATAAATTAAATAGTGTCGCAACATTTTCAACAAATAATTTCATGACATTCTGGTACCCGTACTCAGAACTTGGTAAAGGATTTTCGAAACAAATGCGGTCATGTGATAACGTTTCTCCAAAACAAAGTCCTACTCATATCCTGGAGGGAGATATTGACGTAAGTCTTAAAATTGACAGAGCGCATGTTCATGTATGGAAAACAATTATGAACAATTACACTTACACCGATGATAAAGGACAACAATGCGTGAATGGGAAATCCATCCCATTTCATGAAGTGGCAGTTTACATGGCATCAAGCATTTCGATAAATCGTTACGGAACAAGTATACCTGGTTGGTATCACTTTACCCTTTTCGTTCCAAATACATTAAATCGCTTTCAGTTTATAACTTGTGGCAATAGAGGTTTAAGCATGTTACCATTTGAGGACCTTGTTGCCGTTTACCAACCTAGTGTATGGGCTATGTTTTTTGTAATTAGTGTTATCATAATAGTTTTAATAGAGCACACGTGGAACGGCCATGGATTTCGTAAAAGTATCAATATTTTAAAATTAATGTTAGAGCAAGGAGATCCCTTTCCAATGATGTTTTTTAGAAAGTCATCGTGCAGAATTTTGTTTGGAGCCCTAAGTTTAGCTACATTAGTTTTAAGCAATGCATATAAAAACGACAATGTATATCGTATGGTAGCCCCGAGAACAGAGAAAACTTATGATACACTAGATCAACTTTTGGATGATAATCGGACTATGGTTGACTTGCATATCGATTTCAATGGTGTTTTGGTTGTTTGAAATGCGGTTACAAATTTGGCTCTTGGTTCGAAAATTGTTCATAGTTGTAAAGTATTGTTTCGTTTTTATCGTAACTTATATAACTAACATTTATTCATCTTTTATAGTCTTCAATACAAAACTGTTTAAAAATCTTCAAAATTACTACGCGTCTCTAGAATGTAATGGGATTAAATATGTTCCAAGGGTTAGAAGACTTTGAAAAGTTTGAACAATGTTTTTGTTAAAAATTAATTTTGCCAAAATTATTGAGTGTATTACATGAGTTCCAGTCTTAACCAGCAGAAACTTAAATTGAATAAAAGAATTTTACAATTAAAAGTTTTGTAGGCCTACTACCTCTTATCAATGAACTATTTTATAATTTTGGAAAACCACTTATAATGTTTACTGGACGTGATTGGGATTCCTTTGTATACGGGCTACTTATCGACATTTTAAAATATATTCACGTGCACAAACACGTATTGCTTTTATCTAGATAATCATCGAAAAAATCATTTTCCATATTCTGTCTAGATGTAGTCAAGGTATAATCGTTATCAAACCGTGCTTTATATAATAATTAAATAACTTGAGAAGATAGCTTGTAAAACAATATAATGAACATTTTATCGCAAATTATCTAAAACGTAATAACGTTATACAATTATTTCAACGCTTATGTTAATTTTGCACGACATCATAGTTCAGCAAACGCGTAGGAATTGGAACATAATTTCAGACGAAATTAGTTTTCTAAGATAATCGGTCGATAAACAATTGCCGTATGAAAACATGTCTAAGCTTAAATACATTTAGCATGTGTTACAATTTAAGTACACTTGTTGGTCAGAAAAAAAGGAGAATTAGTGATAAAAAATTTAATTGCTGAAGGTTGACTAGAAAATCTCTTACAATTTACACCAAAACGATACTCGTTAAAAATATTTTTGAATATAAAACATGATCATTTTTTCAAATCGTAGATACCCTAAAAAAATTACAGTACAATAAATTCCACAAAACCTTCGTTTCCTGAATTCGGTTAGGAAACCTTGGAAACTGAGATGATTGATTTTTGGCGTTAAATCAAAAAAATCTGAAAATATGAAAGAGTCCATTTTTCCAGACTTTTAAGTGTAGAAGTCTCAGAAGAAAAGGTCAAGGACCGTTTGACACAATCGTAATTGATCATCTGAATATTTATTTCCATTAATCCAGAAAATCCACCACCGTTTTCAGCGATTCATAGATATGTAATTTTTAATGTTTTTGTCGTTTTAGTTCATTTAGTTTTTTGGTGGTATTTCTCAGAAACAAGCTCAATATTGTAAGCATACATGTATATTTAAGAATATAGTGGTTGTATTGGTACAAAGAGATCATGATTCAGATATTATAGTGATCCTTTGTTTTGTTCCCATTCGACACTTTTGTTACTTTGTGCACATCAATTTCGAAGATTGTTTGATATTGCATTATGATAACAATATTTCATGCCAGAATGCGGTTTTGTCGATCAATATGGTACTAAAATATTAGAATTTTTACTTTAAAAGTTCGTTTTTAGAAATTACTCTAATCTGGGAGACTATTTATTTTGGAAAATTTTACTATGTTAATAAAAAACCTACAGTCATTATTGTAATGGTAGAGATAAACTTCGGTAATGATAATTGATCAACAGGCATGTTTGCTTAGTTTTTGCGAAATATTTAATACCTTAATTTTTACCTGTTGTACGGAATTTTAATTTTAAATTAGATTTCTATTCAATTCGCAGGTAAAATCTACTTACCAAACACTTTATACATCATTATGCACGTGCTAAAAAACTCAAGACAATAATCAGAAAAAATCAATATCCTGTAATTCTGTAATAGGCCAATCAAAGTGTATCCTGTGATCAAAGTTACGATATTATGCCGCCTTACATATATAATTAGTACGATTAGCTTGTTGAATAATATTACGAAGCTCTATTTCTCTACTGTACAATTTATCTTTGCCCTATTAACACTACTTTTGCACGTTATCTATGTCAGAATTTCGAAAAGTAAAAACGCAGGACACTCTGCATTTTAAGTCGTCATGAGAGGAAAGTGAGGTATTCCTATTAAAACGAAATGCAGAGAGAACCCATGTTTTTACTTTTCGAAATTCTGAAACCAAATAACGTGGAAAAGTACTCTTTTGATTAGGTAGAAAACGATTTTCCTTAGTAATTAGGAAAAGTGATATATTGGATAATTATTTTAATCAAGACTGTTTTCAATTATTTTTGCATATTGGACTTATTACGTTGCAAGTGTAGACCTAATACGTATATTATATATCATGGTCCCGGAGTCCAACACAAACTTATTGTAAGGCTATCAAGATAACTGGTTGGGAACATATTTTCTTGTACGAACTTAAAGAAGTCAGTGTAATTCATAGGGAAATTATAAGTCAGAATTTTGAAAACTAAGACTTAATTGAGAAAAAGTTTTTGATTGATCAAAAATTGCTTTAAGATTAAAGATTGCTACCAATCAAGAGATATTATCTTAAAATGTTTGCTAAATTAACAGTAGTGTGTTTATTACTTGTTTTTTTGTTCAAAGCCGAATTATACTCAGCCCATCAGGCAATTGACGATAAAGAATTTAACATTTTACCGGAAATAGTTAATTTAGATCAATATTTAAATCCTCTAGCAAATCATGGTTGCCTAGCCATCTTGGATTCTGAAGTGCCATACGACGTTCCATCTATTTCTTTACCAATAATTTTAAGAAAACCCTTTTCCATCGAACAGTCAGGCCCTATATCAAAATATACTGAGTGTTATCAATATGCACAACGTACAGACTCTTACGACTATACCATACCACAAAATCGGTTGAAAAACTTTTGTTTGTTGAATCCGATCCGGTTTCATTCTCAAAGTAAGCCTTGGAAATGCTTAATCCATTTTGTGATGCTTTATATGATCAATAACATACTTTGGCCTGTTTCTACAAGTTATACGAAGACAAAAAATGCCAAACCCACTTTACAGATTTTCTCAGATTTTTCAAGCATAGATGAGGAGTTTGACTATAAATACAAATCGAACATTTTCCCCTCAACCCAATCTTCTATTTTAATAATTGCTTCAATTGATTATTCGACACACGTCTTCATAAACGATCTATTATCTAAAAGGTTCGACAACGAAGACAATTTAGTAAATGAAATTTTTATCCATCTTGAAATTGTTAGAATGACGACCGGGTTTTTCCATGGAATTTATCGTCTATCAATCAGCACCATTAAACTATTTTGTTTACAGTGCTTTTCATTAAACACTCCATACTTGTCCCAGACTATTTCTGTGCAACAGCTAGGTGATCCAAATCAATTAATAACTATCCAAACATTTTCAACAAATAATTTCATGACATTTTGGATCGCGTACTCTGAAAATGGTCAAGGATTTTCCAAACAAATGCTGTCATGTGATAATGTTTCTCCAAAACAAAGTCCTAATCAAATCCTTGAGGGAGATATTGACGTAAGTCTTAAAATTGACAGAGCGCATGTTCATGTATGGAAAACAATAATGAACAATTACAGTTACACCGATGATCAAGGACAACAATGCGCAAATGGAAAATCCATCCCATCCCATGAATTTGAAAATTATATGACATCAAGCATTTCGATAACGCGTTACGGAACAAATAAGCCTGGTTGGTATCACTTTTCCATTTTCTTTCCAAATACATTGAACCTCTTTCAGTTTATAACTTGTGGCAATAGAGGTTTGAGCATGTTACCATTTGAGGACCTTGTTGCCGTTTACCAACCTAGTGTATGGGCTATGTTTTTTGTAATTAGTGTTAT
>JAQFXM010006963.1:0-12506 GCA_034693345.1 Entomobrya multifasciata | reverse complement strand
TTCAAAAATTTACAAAAGGTATTGCAAAGGCTGGGGGATCAGATTGAGGGAAAATCTGAAGCTTGTCAAAATACAGGCGAATCATTAAAGAAACTGAAACCAAGTGAAATACTTTCTGGAAAAGGTAACAGTGAGTATATAAATGATAAAGATTATGTCCAAAATGAAGCCGTGGAGATTAGAAAGGACCTTGATGATATTTTAAAGGTAAAAATACTTTGCAGTTTATAAGATTAAAGATATACTTAAGTACGCCTATATGTAATACCAAACCTTAATGCATACTTTGATTCAATAGGATTTAAAAGGGATCATGGATGAGCAGAGCAAATTAAAACCGGATAGTCGCAATCTAGAGAATAAAGCGATTCCAAAAATTATCAGAGATTTGCAGAACGAGTGCAAAATGTTATCAGTTTTTGCTGCAAGTATAATAAGTGAACCCGTGAAAGTCAAAGGACTTCTGGATAAAGTCTTTGATAAAACTTTCAGAAGTAATGATAGACAGTTATTCAATTTTGCAAAAGGAATCTTAGCTTTTATTGAGAACATTGAGAATTTGGGAAATGACTTTCTAAGTTCAGGGAAAGGTTTACGAGATAAGGATAAGCTAACAGAAGGCTTGAAAACTAAATATGTAAAACAAGGCAAATTATTCAAGAGCATTGGTCAGAAGACAACAAATATAGGAACAAGTTTAGGAATTATTGGAGACAACATGGGGGCTACTGGATCAGATGACTCGCCAGTCGATGATTTAAGGCAAAATTTGAGAGATTTTGGGGAAAATATTGAAATAAAGGGAGATGTTTTCGGAAAAATGTCTGCTAAATTACAGAACCTGGGAGGAAATGAAAGCGAAAATGAAGATATACCAATAATAGAACCTGAGACTAATTTAGAAAGTGTTGCAGAAACTAAGTCCGAATGGAAAATCCAAATAAGGCCAGATGAAGTAGAGAATGAAAATACGAGGGACTTAGATATTATGAATCAGGCTCTTGGTGAAATTGATCGAGATTTTAAAAACATGTTTGACGTACGTAGAAATTAAAGTTGTATAAGTTTGTATCCATAGAATTTTACATAAGTTTTACATAATATATTTTGTTAATTAATTGTTTTACATTAATCGGTACATATTAATCTATTTTAAACCTTTTAACCTGAAGGGGCTTAACGACATAGAAGACCAGCAAAGTGACATCGAAGCGGAAGCAGGATTTAGTTACCCCAAAGGATTAGAAAAGAAATTGAAAAAGGTGCGTCAAAGTTGTGCTAAACTTGGAGATGTTGCTAATGGAATCGAAAAAGAAGTTGACAAAGCCAAAACCATTTCTCCAGCAGATTTTGGAAGTAAACTAGAAGGACTTGGATATAAACTATATGACTTGATGGAAAAAATATTGGCTTTGGCTAAAGAACTAGAAGAAATAGGTGAAAACTTGTTTAAAAATGGAGAACGCCTAATGGATAGAGGAAAGTTAACATTGGAAATTAATGCCAAGGTGCACTCTCAGGGAGAAACATTTGAAAATGTCGGAGCTCAAATGAAAGATATCGGAGCACGGTGTGAAGTGATTGCTAGCAAACTGGGGGGCTTAGGGAAACGATTTAAAAGTAAGGATGGTGAAGGCATGGGCTTAAAACTGAAAGATTTTAGTGGGAAAATTCGAGATAAGGCTGACAACGTTGAAGAATTTGGTGTAAAGCTGCAAGATTTGGTGGCCAATGGAGGGGAATCGAATACAGATAATGGAAGCACTAAGGATATTGAAACAGTACAGAGAGCTTTAGGGGATATTGGAAATGATCTTGGAGAAATGCTTAAGGTATAAAAGTAGCTTTTTTCTTACATTGTGTGTAGCTTATGAGCATTCTAAATTCATTATGACTTAATTTTTTGTAAATTAATTGTCTAAAGGATCTAGAAAAGATACAACAAAAGCAAAGTAAGGAAGGAGACGAATTGCGCATAAAGAGTCAACTTGAAAATTTAATTGAAAAGTGTGATGATTTGGCTGACGATGCTAAACGAACTTCAAAAGATTTAGATAAGCTTTTAAAGGATTCACCAAATGACATTGGAAAGCCATTAGTTGGCATTGGAAATGATATTTTAGATTTAGCTAGACGAGTACTCGAATTATCAGAAAGGTTAAATGACTTAGGAAAAGATTTATTAGCTAATGCAGAAGCATTAAGGGTTGCAGGAAAGTTAACTTTGGAAATAAAAGGAAATCTTAATGCTCAAGGCAAAAAAATTAAAAATATTAAAAGCAACCTCAAAAATATTGGTCAAAGATTCGAGGAAACTGGGAATAAATTGGGAAAAATCGGTGGAAAACTAAAAGGCGAAAACAATGAAAGTTTGAACGAGTTGGGGAAACAATTAGTAGTTTTGGGTGGAAAAATAAAAGCCAATGGTGACTTGGTTGATAAATTGGGAATGCAACTTCAAAAAATGCGACCAAGTAAACGTGATGATAACGACATTGAAACTATCCGCAGTGATAATAGCGACAGCGAAAATGCAGATGATATTGCTGAGATTTTAAAGGCGCTTGGAGGAATAGCGGACAGCCTTGGTCAAGCGCTTAAGGTGATAAAAATATATATTATGAAGTTAATATACTATGCCAATATTAAAGCTGTAAGAAATTTAACCTGTAAACCAATTTGTTCTTCATAATTTAAAAAAGCTTCATTTAGCGTATATATCGGAATAGGGAAAAGTAAAATTGTTTTTGTTTGGTTCATAAATTTTTAGGAATTACACGAAATAAATGAGGAACAAAAGGATATAGAGGATGGTCGAGACTACATTTATCCGGAAAAAGGAAAAATACCGAATAAACTTGACGATTTGAAAAACGTGGGCTATGAGATATCTGATGATGTTAAAGCCATTGCAGAAGATTTGGACAGAATACAGAATGGTCCATCAAAAGACGTCAGAAAGCACTTTGAAGTTAGCGGAAATAAAATGTTGGAATTGTCAAAAAGGATATTTCCATTAACAGACAAAACAGAAACAATATTTGAAAGGCTTTTAGCAATTGAACAGGCTAAAGAAAATTTAACTTCAACGCTAGCCGAACGCTTTATCAAGCAGGGGAGGAACATGGATAAATTAGGAATTCAAATTGAAAGCATCGGCGGAAAGTTCCAAGTGATTTGTGGTAAACTTAGAAACGTAGGGAAAAGGTTGGGTTGGGATGAAGATCCAGAACTCAGTAATTTGGTTGAAACCTTAACAGCTATTGGGTGGCAAATAAAGATCAAAGGAGGAAATGTTTCCCATATTGGGACAGAGTTCAAAAATGTAAAGCTTGAAAAAATACCACAAGGAATATACAAATCGAAGGGTAGCGAAACGAGTAGAGAAGACTTGACTCGATTAAACAAGGCGTTGGAAGGAAAAATGAGTAATGACGAAGTGGCTAAATTGAATACAGATTTGGTTGTCAAATCTACGGAAGAGAAACTTACCCGATTAAATAGAATATCGGGAATATCGAATAAGGAAATACACAAAACGAATAAAGATAACTTGACTGAATTAAATAACGACTTGGCTGGCATTGCTACAAATTTCAGAGACATTATAAAGGTTTGCAAGCATTGTCAAATTTTGACATATTGTAATTTTACACGTTTTCTATAATGTTATCTAAACTTTTAAACTTATTCACAGAATCTGGGCAACCTAAACATCAGACAAAAATCTCTGGAAAAGGAACTACAAACGAACTATCCAGAAAAGGGGAAAATTCCAAAACAGGTCAATGGCATGGCTAAGAAATGTCGAATATTTTCTGATAAAGCTGATGAAATACGACAAGATTTAGATATGCCCTTGAATGGAGCAACAACAAATCAAACTGTTGCTATATTTAAAAAGATTTCTGAACTAGGAAAGACAATCTTGCCGTTAACAGAAAATATAGACGAATTAGCAAAAACATTGCTACAAAATGGGAAATCTTTACAAAATAAAAAGAAACTTACGCTTTTGATTAATGCAAGACTTAATGACCAAGGAAAGGAATTAAAAGCAATTCATGAAAATCTAAGTGCTATCGGAAAACGGTTTGGAACTATAAGTGGAACGTTGAACAAAATGGGACAAACGGGAAATGGGTTAGAGTATCTAGGCGACGAAATTGAGCAGAAAGGAAACTCAATTGAGGAATTGGGAAATAAAATGCAACATTTTAAGTCAACTGATTTTGTTGTAGAACAGGTGGAAAAAGAGAACGCAAATGATACGGAATTATCGATTAAAATATCAAGACAATTGCCTACAGACGCGAAAAGTGAAATGGTGCCGAAGGCAGAAGAAGAAGAGGAATGCGCTTGTGATATTACTCAAGAAGTTGAACAAATTGAAAAAGAGTTGAATTTTATGCTTGATAGCTTTCGGGACATGCAAAATGACATGAATGGAATGGAAGATAAAGAGAAAAATATTGAGTGCGGGGTAGATGATTGCGACTACAATAAAATTTGGGGAGAAATTGAAATCGAAGGACATGTAGTAGGTGGATTAATCGATGATACGCAGTTTATATTGCAAGATTTAGAAAATGTAAAAAATGAGGAAGAAAAGAATCTTGGCGACCATTTAGTGAAAATTGGAACGAAACTTGTGAAATTGGCGGAAAGGGTAATTGGATTAGTTGGTAAGGTGGAAACAATGGGGATAGGCATAGAGACGAGAGGCGAGTCATTAAGAGATGAGGATAAGTTTACTCAGGAGTTACGAAGAATGTTTAGAGCGCAAGGAGAAATGATTGAGGATGTGGGTATGAAGGTTAGAGGAACTGGAGGAATGTTTCAAGAAATTGGAAACCTTCTGGAAGTAATTGGTGCGAATTTAGATCAATGTTATTTGGGCAATGAGTTTGCAAAGTGTTGGAAGGATTATTTGATGAGATCGGCAAACGAAACAAAGAGTTCTGGGGAAAAGATTGGGATAAGAAAAGAAAATTTTAAGATGATCGGGAAAATGTTAGCGGAATTGGCAGATTGTCATGAGGACGGAAATAATGACGAGGAGGAGAATGAGTTTGATTCAGAAATTGTGGCTAAAATGGAGCATGAAAATAAGCATCTATTTGACGATGTTAAAGAGGACAAATATCTAAGTGCAGACAGTGGAAATGTAAATCAAGTTGCAGTAAGTGGGAATATAAAAAATGGTGGGCTGCAGGGAGAGTTGCAAGTCCTTTTGGATCGAATGAACTACCAAAAATCTTCGAATGATAATAGTTAAATAACATTGACAACGAGAAATTTATAGTTGAATAAGTGTTGTTTGATTTGTGGAGATTTGTTTGCATTAGTTTTGTGTGGATAAAATTAAGTGTTTTGAAACAGAGATGCATTCGAATAAAAATCTTCTGGTTTGAAAGTAAAACTAAATATATTTTTGTAACATCTGACTTTTAAGACAATAAAATAAATCATTTATAAAGAAAATATGTATTAATACAGTTTTAAATTTTACACCTTGCACAATATATATAAGTAAGTATAACCATATACATGTTACTTGCATTGATGTTAAGGAAAACTATTACATGTTTCGTATGTCCATCACAGTTATGTATTTTATGATGTCCTATATATTTGTACTTTTTAAGTTCAATATAATTATATATTTTTATATATTTTATAATTTTTATTTATTATATATCTGTATTACAAATCAAAATCCTGCCTTGACTACATGAATTAAAAGTTTTTTTCTTTACATCTAAATTTTTGGTACATTGGGACAGTTTTCATTACAGGAGAGCGGAATTAACATCGGAAACGATAATATCTCGTGATATGTGGTCAATATCAAATCAATACTTTGAAAAAATAAACAAATTTTAGCCACAATGATACATTAAAAGGCTTAATATAAGTCAAATAAGGCCATTTTCATCAACTGATTAATCAACAAAAAACTAAACACCACAATTCTGAAAACGTTTCCAAAGTTTTGTTACACCAGAACAATTATTTGTGACAGATGACTGAAAGAGGCGGATTATTTGTATTTAAGACAGGCAATAGGAGGAAGTTTAGGAACATCGGGAACAAAACTTATACATAATGACATTATTATGACGTAAACTATGCTTTCAACCCAACAGTTCATAAACAAAGTTTAGACCCACTAATGCTAATAAGAAAGTAGTCAGTAAAACTCTTTTAGGATTTTTAACTTTTCACTTCGTTTTCTATTACGCTTCTGATGTCAGGAAATTTGACTGACAGTCATTATTTATGTAAATGGTCGAATTTGTAAGTTAAGGAAATGATGTTGGCAGCTTACTTTTTAAAATCTGAAAGTCATTTTCACGAAACACGTACACGTTAGACAACACCAGTGTGCGATCGTTCTCTCTAGGCAATATATAACTTATTTAATGATTTCGCATTTTTTATAATTGATCGTCAAAAAATATTAGCATTTATAATCCATTCCAAAGCTTGCTCTGACATAGTTTGAAGCAAACAATTTTTGACCTTTTTGTACAAACGTTTATCTTAAATTTAGGATTTGAGTATAAGCATTTATGCAAAAAATAATTAAGTTTCAAAATTTTTCGGTAAGAAATTATTTTGTAAATTAAACATGACTCAAATTAAAAGATATTATCTAAAACTAACTTACAATAAACTTAAATACGATCTGATTAGAAATCCAATTTAAAATTCCCAAATTTTAGACAAAATTATATTATATATGTTAAGAGAATCCAAAGGACAAAAATCTATTTTTAGTTCCAATTTCAGACTGTTGTAACTAACAGTAAAAGTTATTATGACACACTCTAAAAATTTCAAAGGTACAAACCACCCTAACTCACAACCATCTTAATTGTTACTGGAAACACGAACTGAAGCATCCAAGCTTGATTACTTACTAAAATGTTTAGCGATAAATTTTACACAAATATTAAATTCTTGTTAAAATGCACGGCATTTTTCAACGTCAGCGCGCTTAGCTTCAACAAAGCTAACTTTCTGCTTGAATACCAACCTTCTGCTAAAGTTTCTCGAAAGATGCACGCTCATTTCATTGCGTTTTGCCTAACGTTTAGTGGATGGATCATAAACGCTTGTATTCTTTACCAGAAAAGGAAGCTTGATGAACTGCATCAGTCTCTGGCGTTTCAATTTGGAGCAGTAGTCATTCTGTTGAACTTGGGCATTTCATTGTTCTTTTCTAAAGAACTTTGTGGAGTTGTAAATGGGGAAATAATTTACTTCAGACACTTGCATCGTAAGTATAACTCATTTAGGCAAATAAAATACAAGCTTAAATGTCCTATTGTATTTATACATGATTTTGTAATGTGTTCTATTCAACAGGAATTTATATGAAGGACTTTAATTCTAACGAAAACAAAGTTAACAAAATTCTAGATGCAGTATTTGAGTTTCTCATCGCTGTTTTCGTAGGGTTTGCAGTGGCACTCTGCGTCTTTACATTCTTTGACTCGAAAGGACTGGTGAACTATACTGCAGCATTCTCATTGCCACTAGTAGTTAAAGTAGTAGCACACACTTTTATTATATACTTCACTTGTTACCTCAATGTATCGAGTATTCTAGTATATCTTGTTCTCCTCTTTTACGGTTACTATATGATATTATTCTACACGCTAGAACTACGGTTAGGCTGCAACGAATACAGGTCTCATATTAGTTTAAGACAAAATCCCAATAATCTACGTAACGAATACCGAGCATTTCAAGTTTTGCATCGTCATTTCCTAGCGTTATTTGGACCATACATTATTTTATCCAATGCCTTATTTATTTTATCTTTTATTTACTTAAACTTTGTTCTTATCAGATATTGGACGAGCTTAGACATGATTGTTAAATTGCCATTGATTGTTGGGGTTCTAATAGACTTTACGATATGGACTGGCGTTATAGTCATAGGAAAATTACTATCTCGTAAAGGTACCAGGGTTTTAAACAGTTGGACTCAGTCAAGTTGGGAGACAAAGAAGGAAAAAGCGATCATGAAAAGGTTCAGACGGTCATGTAAACCTTTAGTGTTATGTTATGGTAAGCAATTTGTCATTGGTAAGGGTAGCCTTTTTGTTTTTTACAGAGGTGTAACGAGAGGTACTGTTAGAGCATTGTTAACAACAAGGTAAGAAATTAAGTTGCATAATGGATCTTAACGAATTGTTATTGTACTTAGTTTTAGTTTGAAAAAATCCATTTACATACTCCTTTTAAATAATTATTAAGGGGCCATTCTCATAAACTACTGACAATTATGAACTACATCATAATATCCACTATTTGGAAATGAATGTTCAATAATTTTTGCTTATTACTTTTTAGAGCCAACGATTCTTAAACCTTTTCTGTTTGAAATTTTAAACTACGTATTTACGATTTCATGTTTTGACATTCCTGCTGACATTCATGTAAGTTGTATTACTGCTGTCATGTCATTGAATGTCTTGTGTTTATTTATTCGAACCACGATTATTTTTGACATATTCAAATCAGAAACATGGTAAGGTGGAAACAAGTGTGCTGGCCAGTTACAAACTAACATGCATACCATTGGAAATTTCTGCAGCGGGATGTATCATTTTGTACTAGCAGTAGGGAATTGGGTTAGTTACTTAAAGTTTTTAAGGTTTGTATAAAATGCTGCCAGCAATTTAATCCATTATTCATTAGAAAGTTCAATTAATTTAATTATTGCTCAAATTCACAACAGTTTTGACCTCGTTATTTCACTGACCTTTCCTTCGTTTTGGACTTTAGTTTTACAGAAATTGTCTAACTAGATTGGCTTTTGCCAGAAGCATTTTATTTTTGACATAAATACATACTTCAACCTTACTTGATCTGGAAAAGCAAGGGGAAAAGTTATGAAAAGCATTTCGGTTGAAAACAGTTGGAAATGTTTCATACTAAGCTAGAGTTCAAATTTTGTTTATACTGTTATGCTTGTTTCATAAATTTTTTAAACATTTTCCAAAACTTTATTGTTTCCGCTTTTAATCTATCAATTTTTAATGTTGGTTATAAATTTCAAAATATATTTGTCCACCAATAATTTACTACAACGCAATTTTTAATTAAATTCCGGTTTCTAAAGCCCTGCTGTTAGGCCGTAAATGCCTGTGGGGTTGCGATTCATCGTAGTTCATGAATTTAGCATACATTCCTAAAAACGTTCTCATTATTTGTTATTGAGCTACATCAAGATAACTTTATGTGCAAACACTTTTTGGTTGATTTTGCGCTGTTTCATGGAATCTGTGTTGTTTTTAAAGCCTAAAACATTCAAATTTAGCAGACAAAGTTCTAAAAATCTTAATTTTATTTTTTTGCAAATACGAAAACGAAAGAAAGTTTAAGATTTGCCAATAAAATGCTTAGCAACAAACAATTTAATGGCTGGGCTTTTTTGTTTAAATGTGCTGAATATTTCAACATTTTCCCTTTGCGTTTCGACAAAACAACGTGCTTCATACACTTCAATGAGTCGGCTAATTTAACAATAAAATCGTATCAAAAATTTTCCCTGACCCTTTCTTGGCTTATTGGTTGGCTCATCTATGTGAGTATCCTCTATGCCAAAGGAAATCTAGATGATACAAACCAGATTCTTGCCTTTCAAATGGGAACAGTAATAACTTATATTAATATGTCAATTTGCGTGTTTTACACAAAAGAACTTTGTCGGATTTTCAATGGATATTTCTTATATTTTGGCAGACATTTGAAGTGTAAGTACTAAAACATTTATTAAGTTTTGTTGCAAAAAATTCTTTTTTATTGCTTAAATTCCTTTCGCCAGGTTTATACATGTCAAATTTTAACCCCAACGAGGATAAAGTCAATCAAATTTTTTACTTTTTATTCCACCTTGTAGTTTTGGTCATGTTGAAATTTGCAATAGCTGTAGGAGTCTTTACTGTAGTTGATTCAAGGGGACTATTTAATTACAGCTTGGCACTCCCACTACCATTTTTTTAAAAATAATTACAACCTTGATAACCATATATATTATCTGCTATCTTATTCTATGCAGTACGATAATCATATGTCTTTTCTTTTCATACAGCTACTATACTGTATTGTTCTACACAATGGAGCTACGATTGGGTAGATCACGATACAGGTCCCACGATAGTCTTAGGCAAAACCATAATAATTTATGGAGAATTCATTTTGGTTATAAAGGTTGATAATTTATTTAAAGCACAAGCTTTCAACAACTATCCGTTGTCTTTTTCGAGAGCAAACAAAGAAAAATAGAAATTTTTAACGACTAAGACACAAGATTATTTTTTGTATATACATAATTACAAGGCTAATCAATTAACTCAATTGCAAATGGTAACCAGGAGGAGATGTCTAGTCCAGTATTTCGGTTCATGTTGTTGGGATGTTTTTGAATGAAAATAGCTTCCATAAATGTTCTTGGGAAATGACGCTTTTCATTGTAAAGAAGGACGATGGAGTCCATTACAACTTTATGAGTAGGATTCGAATACTCACGTTCCGCTGGAGCTGAGCTGTTTTTTCTTTCGTTTCGAAGGTCGCCTTCATGGTCTTTTCTTCGTCTTTCGAAGTTAGCAGTCTCACCTATGTATACTGTTCCACAATTACAGAAAAATTTGTAAACGCCACTTAATGTAACAGGAGCTGGATCCTTGTAGTTGTTTAAAATGCGGTTTAATTTTGGTCCAGTAAAATAGCCTATGTTTACATCCAGATATTTTCTCAATAAACCTGCGACTTGGTATGTTATTGGGCCTATGAATGGGATAGCACACCATCTTCCTTCTTGATCTGTTATATTCGTCGATTTGGGGAGACGTGCTTGCATGAGTGAAATTCGAGATTGGATGACTTTTTTGGGGTACCCATTTCGTTTTAATGAATTTTCAATTCTTTGCAATTCTTCGGTAAAACTAAAATTGTCACAAATTCGGATGGCTCTGATGGTAAGAGAATCTACCACTCCAATTTTTTGACTAATGTGATGATGAGATTTCCAGTCCAGATACCGATCGGTGTGTGTAGGTTTTCTATACACTTTCCTACCAAGAGTTCCGTCTTCTTTTCTAGTCAACGTAACATCGAGAAAGTTGAGAGTTCCATTTTCCTCAAGTTCAGTAGTAAATTTGAGTTTTTCATGGTATGTATTTAGAATTGTCAACAGCTCATTTTCTTTTCGTTTACGGACGATTGCAAAAACGTCGTCAACCATGCGAACCCATATTTTGATATATGGAATGGTTGGCAGGATTTTTAGTTCCATGTCTTGTAAAAATACTTCAGCAATTAATGGTGAGAGTGGACTTCCCATCGGGGTTCCATTTGTTTGTTTAAAATATCTTGATCGCCAAGTGATGTAGTTTTCGCTGACAAGGCAAAGCAAAGAATGGATGTCTTGAAGAGTTAGTTTTTCATCAGGTGGTTTCCATTGTGGGTTGTGGAGTAGTCGATTCATGATTATAGTTACTGCTTCTTGTAATGGTACATTTGTAAAGAGCGAACTCACATCATAAGATACCATATTTTCCAGAGGTTCCATGTCAAGAATATCGGTCATTTCAGTTTTTACACCACAATTTTAACGTGGTATTTGGAACCTACTCAATGGCGTTTAATGCAACATTTATGATGGCATTGATTTACGTTAGTTTTGTTTTGATACGGTATTGGTCTCGCTTAGACATGTACGCTAAAGTACCATTGATGATTGGAGACTTTTTAGTCTTCAGCATATGGACTGGTGTCATATTGGTAGGAAAATTTATGTCGGGGAAAGGAAACAAAGTGCTGAACAGTTGGACTGGAAAGATGTGGAACAGTAAAAGGGACACTCTTATCATGAAAAAGTTTAGAATATCTTGTAAACCTCTTGTAATTTGTTGTGGTACACAATACATTATTGGCAAGGACACTTTATTCGTGTTTTATAGGGGCGTTACAAGAGGAATTGTTAGAGCTTTATTGACAACAGGAAGTTAAGCTTGGTAGTAATTTCTAGAGACCCACGTAACAGCTTTTTAGTCAAATTGGATATTACTTCGAATTATGCGAATAATATGTACGTATCGTATATGTATGTATATGTATGTGTATGTATGTGAGTACGATAATCATCTTTAATTATTTTGGTTTATAATTTCCCATAATTTTAATTAAAACGACATAATAAATGTTTAAACTTCTATGTTTTTATATAAACTGTTATCATTTATTAATGCTCGTCTGTACCCTGAATAATAATGCATTTCTAGTTAAAACGTGCGGCTTATAAGCTTAAAAGAATCCCCAGAACCACAATAAGTTTCTAATTTAATAAATATAATCATTTGTGTTTATCGTAGCTAAATATGTAAAGGATTTTAATTCTAACGAGAAATATGTAAAAACACAGAGCTGACAACTTCGTAAAAGAATGGAACAAAACGACACGTAATATTTTAAAATGACATAAATCG
>JAQFXM010006962.1:0-12507 GCA_034693345.1 Entomobrya multifasciata | reverse complement strand
TTGAAATCATCATTTAACTATTAGGCTTCATTGAATTGCGGGCGTTGTGAGACCGCTGGCGGCAAAATATGGAAATGTAACTAATTATTTGTACTCTGGAGTCTACTCAATCAAATGTTCCTGCGGAAAGTTTTACATTGGTCAAACAGGCAGAGATTTATCCGAAAGGCTAAAAGAACACCAACGACACTGCAAAAACTGCAGTACTCAGTCGGCAGTTGCCGAACACGTATGGAACAACATAAACGACTCCGGAAGTCATGAAATAAAATGGGACGAAGCTAAGATCATTCTACGGGAATCTAGAGATCTCCAACGGAAAATTAAGGAATCATGTATCATCAAAAATGCTAATCAAAACCATATCCCACTCATGAACAGGATAGAAGAAGGTGCCCGAGACTACTTACCTCGTTTTTGGAATTCACTATTATCGTTATTTTATAAAATTGATCCAAGCTAAAAACCACAATAATTTTCATACCTATCTGTACATTTAATTGTTTGGTGTTATTTTGAATTTCCCTGATGAGGATTCATGACAAATGAATCGAAACGTTGGAATTTATTAAAGATAAATTTAAAACATTCGAAGAACCCTTTACTTTTTATATTTTAAAAAAAATTTATAATTAATTCCTTTGCACTAACGGCTAATTTTCACTAACCGGTAACGGCACTGGTTTGCTAGAAAATTAAATTAATTTGCATTTTAAAGGTATGCAAACTTAACCATCATTCCCACTTATGATTCCGTGTGTTTCAGCTAATGCATAAGCATGCTAAAGCGGGAAAATTCAAAGCCACATAACTTTGCAATACGAGAAAATGGAGTCAAATGGTTTGGCAGTTAATTATAGTTTATTAGTAAGTTTTTGTGGCAGGAGAATGAAGCAGATCTGCTAAAATAGGTTGGAGTGCTCTCCTCGTAAGTGAGAATTATTCTAAATATAAAAGTTCTAAAACACGTTTTCTTAAACAATAAGTGAAAAAGTCTAAAAAATATATTCTAAAAGGTAAATTGTATTAAAATACATTACATTCTCGGGAAATACAATTTCAATTTTTAAAGTTTCGATTGATTTAAAGAAAATACAATATTTTAGGAGATCTGTAAATCTAGATATTTTCGTAAAAGGTCAAAATATATAATATGTTTGTGATAATAGTAAAATTGAGGACCTGATAATTTATAAGTTTTTTAAAGTTGGTGTTTGTAAATGGGAATTCATTTTCAGTCCCTGAAAAACAGATCAATTTTTACTTAAAATATTTTACAACCGTCACTGAGGACGTTTGTTATGAATCACTTGCCCCTGTGATACGTTTTTCAGGACACTTTTTTTTTCAAATTAACTTCTGTAATACATCCATTGTTTTGAAAGATCTTTGGACGCTTAAAAACTGAACACCCAGCAATCAAGACACGTAAATTATCCTAATTGCGAACATACTTCAGTGTCGGCAGGAAGATTTGGCCTTCCATCATACAAAATATGTTTAAATTAGAACTGCATACAGTTAAAATACACTTATGTAAAATATAACATATTATCCCAATGATACATTCTTGAGAGAAGATTGATTTTTACAATAAGTTCTTCAAAAATTAATCGGTCAGTCATCTTTTGCATAACAGTCAATAGTGAATTTGGTTTGCTTGTATTGGTTGAAATAGATGCTACAGGTAAGTCGCAACTAATGTGACCATACAGCTGACTTGGCTTTCTTTACGTGGTCAATATGTCTATCCTGCAGATATGGAAACTATTAGGTTGATTTGTAACTTGTGAAGTTCTTGAATCTTTTAGGCATTGAATAATATAAAAAAAAGCTTTTGCGTGTACTTGCACTAAGCCTTAGAAGTTCAAGCATTGAAATGATAAACTATTTTTCTGTCTCTTTAAAAAAAAACTGTTCATGGAAAACATTATGACACTATGCAGAAAATATCTTGTACTTTACTCAAGGTTAAAGTATCTCACACGTAACGTTTGTCGTCTTGGCTTTAAGTCTGCAGTTTTAAACAAGAAGGTCCCAAAACAAGACAAATTTTGGTATGATGGAAATAATATTCCGCTAAAACTGATGTAGGTTCGCACTTAACTAAATTTAACTGGATGTTCCTGAGTTAAGCGGGTTCTAATAGCTTATGAAATCCTCACAACAAAGGATATATTATGCATAGAAATTGTTTTTAAAAAATCAACGTATCACAGGGGTAAGTGGTTCATAATAAACGTCCTCAGTGACGAGTATAAAATATTTTAAGTAAGAATTTATATGATTTTCAGGGACCAATAATTGTATGCCTTTGTAAAATAAAAAAATGTATTAAACTGAACTAAACCTAGCCACCTTTCTGTCCATGACGCAAAACTTTAAACAACATACTTAAATATATTAGCGTTTTAATTAACTATTTTATGTTTTCTATTTTAAGATATTTCATGTTTAGACTATTTTACTTATTTTTAGAATAATATTTTTAGAATAATTCGCGTTTAGAATGCTTCGATTTTAGAACATTTCAATTAGATTAATTTTCGTTAAATTTTTTTCAATTTTGAACACCTTTATGTTACCCCTTCTATGAATATGCATTATCATATGTGTCGTCTTATCTAATTATTATGCTGGTATATGAACCAGCGTTGTCATTTGTCCATCTGTAGAGAATTCGTTAAGTTCTAACAAAACTGGTTAAAACAACTTTATTATATTATTAGATAGTGAAGTAAATTTTGATACAGTAAACGCTATTGTACGGTATGATTCCTTGAAAACTAAAAAATTGTGTTTTGGCTCTAACCTATACATTGTAGCGTGCTAGTACTAGATTTCGGTATTTAAATGGTGGATGTGTTTTAAATGGAAACGAGATGATACAAGTAATTGTATATCCAGCCGTTTTGTAGTTTCTGGGGGGACCATACTCACTTCAAGGCGTCGTTGACATTTATAGATCAAACAAATATCGTCTTACTAACAAAAATATAGCGGTTATACTTACACCAGCTTAGCTGTAGATTTCAATTTGGTCTACTGTGATGTTCCTAAATTAAAAACATAACAACCCTGGAACTGGGAAATATTACGTTTTCATTTAAAATTGAGATTTTGTGCCTTTTTGCTATCCATGGATATTATCATATTGGTACTAAAATATATAAGATCAAAAGCTACTTTTTTGGGTACAACGTTTGTTCGTTTCGGTTCTATTTTCGGTGATGTTTTACACGTGCGAATATTATTTGAATGTATTCCGTTTCTATATATTTAGCTGTTATTATATTTCAATATCAAATCATTACGCAGCTACAATAATTTGTTAACTTATAAGCCCTTCTCAAGAAAAATTTACGCTTTTATTCGTTAGCGTTGTTTCCTTGCATACAGTCAAAGTTTCTGTAAGACATCATTTAACTGGGGTTAAAAATCGTGATATTTTTGCCATAAACTCTATTTTAGATTTACTATATTTCGTTCGTTTCGTTCATTTTTTTCTAAGAAATGAAGTTTACTTTTCTCCATATTAATTACCTGCAAAGTGTCTAGCAATTGAAAGAAAACTGGCTTTAGTTAAGATGTGGAATTTTGTAGTTCCGCAATTATACGATGCTAATAAGTTTTATGCTAACAATGAAACGCATAAGAGACCTGCGCATTGTTGCATTGTAAATAGGTGAAGTCCATGTGGGACAATGTATCAAGTTTTTATCCTTCCAGTTGAAACTGGGAAGCTTCGGGAAATTGTATTATTTCAAGCATGTCCATAAAAAATTGCAGTGGTCTTTGAGGCCTGTTTGTAAATAAAGATAAACAACAATTAAATAAGTGAATGTATATTTAAGTACTATTAACTTCGTGGAACAAAAATCATTCAACTTCAACCGCTGCAGTGCTTTTGTCGACCAGTAAAACATGGTATTTATATGTGAATTCGTATAAATGGCTAATGCTTTAATACCGACGAAAGTAGTTGTGTAGTTCGTAAACATATGACTATATGACGAGGTTTGTGGTGTTTCAATCCATCAACTAACTGTAACTGTAACATCACAATCATAAATTCAATCATCTTATATAACCGTGTGTGCAGAATTAAACAAACTGGTAAACATGAAATTAAGTTCCGCTCAATTTATGTCCGTGAGTGTAATAATTTATGTTGTGTTGAGCAGTGGTATTCCTAAATATTAACCATTCTGTACGTTTTTTACTGTGAAATTTTATTTACAATTTACATTTTACAATTCCGTCAACATTTATTATATTTCAACAACTGTAAGTTCTGTTACAAAATGAACTCTAAACATAGCTGGTTCTTTAGCATTTATCAATTATTAATTGTAAAAACAGTCCAAACCCCAGGGTAAACTTAACATAAAATGATTTTGCTCAATTTAATTTTTTAAGGTGGGCCAAAAAGCATATGGAAAGTGTAATATTTGAACTCAGCATATTTTCATGCGTTTTTGCGTATAAAAAGCTAATAGGCTAGTTTTAAATGTTACCTAAATTTATAAATGAGGAACCATTTGTAACCTTTTTTGGTGACAAGTTGATTCAAAGTTGTTTTGATACAAAAGATTCATAGTTTTTAAGTGATTGCTGGACATGTTCTGCAGAGTTTGATATGAATAACTATTTATGAAGACATTTATAAAATTTGACCTAATTTTTTTGAATTTTTTTGTCGTGAATTCTGATTTTAAAAATATTCCAAGATAAAATGTTTCTTTGGATAACAACCGACGTATGTACGTAAAGCTTAGTATTGAGTTTTAATTTGCTCTTAATTGTTCTAGGTAATTTTTTTAAATATGCATTTATGACTGAAAGCAAGTGCGTTTGCGCGCATATTAGCGCGTATAAACATTGCTCCAAAACATAAACTTTTGTTCCAAATTGCCATCCTTTACTTCAACCGTTGCTGGGTTTAATATGTTGTTGGATGGATTATTTTCTCCGCCGCCAGAGATTTTCTCCGGGCCGGGATGCTTTCTTAGTGTACGTTAAAGTGAATGGTATATATTTTACAAAAAAAAGTACTGTGTTCAAAAAATTTAAATTTTAAAATAAATACTTTAAAATGTCTTACCAGAAAACTGATCAATCACAGTGTATTGTAATCCGTCAAGCAGTTAGAAAATGATGATAAGTTAGGTTACACCGTCTCTTACGCTAAAGGTTTCAGTTCTCCTTATTGGAATTTTGTAGTCAATGTACTACTAAAATTTACTAAAATTATTACCGATTAGTTCAACAAAGTTAAACTTAAACGAAATTCTTCTAAATGTCTTACTATCAAACTTATCAATCCCAGTGAAATGCGTAATCTGATCCAGTCAAAAGTTAATGTAATGGTTGAGTTAGTACTGATTATTTGCACATATGCGGGTTATTTATATCCAACAGACCGATAAGAAAAATGATGCCGTAATTTTATTTACAACTATCAATCATGGTAAAATGTGATCAATCATACTTACACGTACTTAAGATGGTGGTTGATAACTGATAACGTACTGATTAGTTAAACACACAAGTTAATAATAACCTACAAACCTGACAATACGGTTCAGTTTTTCACAACAACAACAGTAAAAATAATACAAAAGCATTTTAATAACGGATATAATTTTTTATAAAAACAGTTTTATAAATTACATATTGTGTTACTATTACGGACAACCTTACCAGCATATGAGTAGAAAGACAAGTGAGATAAGAGAAGCTTCAACAACACGGATTATTTTCATTTGAACAATAATGTTATTTATACCCGAGAAACCTGAATTATCAAATGAGCTTTTTTTACTACATTGGCAATACAATGTGCAATAACGACACAAAAAGTCAGTTAATCAGCGTAAAAGAGTATTAGAGTAGTTCCGTTAGGAGTAGTATTACTAGTTATATCACTACAACGTACATCATTAAATATGCGATGGCTTTTTTGCAACAATGTTTAGATAATCTTTATTTGGTTTGAGATCTTCAGTATCCATAACAAAGACCCCTTGTGTTACTATCGGATGGAAATGTATGTGAAACATGTGGGTAGTTTTGTTTTGTATGATTGGGTTATTGCGTGCTATGCTCATGTATATTGGCTTGATATTATTGATATTTCTCTTCCTCTTTTTTTCGCTGCTTATACGCTTATATGTGCATTTTATTGATTGATTGAGTTTTATTTCAAGTGCTAATTCTTATCAGTATACATAGAATAGACATATGACATACGAACACATGTATAAATACTGATTATCATAACATAACACCAAATACATACATGAACAATGAATAAATTTACTAAAAACACTAACTAATACATACTGAAATCATCCATTTGCCCTTTTTCCATACCCGGATTCCATTCCTAATTAGCAGCCCCGTATTGTAATAGATATAGATCTCAAAAACTTGTATATATTTTTTAAGTCTACATTTTATTCTCTTCCTTTACCATAAATGTAAGATTACGAGTAACAAACTTACATACGCGAGTCTACTCTCTAATAAGTTGAATTTTTCTTCTGCGTGTTTGTCTAGTTTGTCAAATCACATTAACTCTGTTGTAATCCGTTGTTGTTTCAGAATGTTGCGTTTCAGTTACCGTGCACTAACATACGTTGCAGCGTCTTTTGGGCTTCTTAGTATACCGTTTTTTCGACTATTGCTGCTGTAAGAAAAGAGAACCGAATTACACTAACGATAAGTACTTTAGTTTAAGAATATTATTACTTGAAAGTACAATGAATTTCGTAAGCCGTTCCACGACTTCAACGAATGCTCAATCTTCATCCGTAGTTCCAGTATCTGCAATTGTATGTCATCATATTCAAATAATTTTCTTCGACAACGTTTTTCATTTTCTTATGACCATTAGACGCGCCCCATTTCCAACAAAACTGTGACCATATAGTTTACTTGTTGCCTACGAGGTTGCCCGAGTGACACTGGTAAACCTGGAACTACAGATAATCGTTGTAAACTGAGCACTGTAGGTCTCGCATTGGTGCAATCGATCTCCTGTAAAAAAAGACAGCTTGATATTTCTCAAGTGATTTATGGACTTTTTCTGCTAGGTTTGCTATGTTGTTGTCTGCCCCAATAGAACTTACCCTCGGTCCCGGTAAGAATGCCATCTAAGTTGACCTAAAGTTAGTTGGGCTATATTTAAAAAACCAAATGTGAACTAAAGCTGTGACTCACAAAGATAAATTATCATAAAATGCGTCTAATATTTGAACTTCTTAGACTTTTGTCAGTCAAGGGTTAAGACGAGAGTATGGTAAGTGCTGGCGTTTTGCAGAGGCTAATTATTGACGCCCAAAATCCGGAAAGGCCAACGGATGCCGAATTTTAGTTTGAAAACAGTGAATATCACTACTTATAGCCCATTAATAGCTAATCCATACCACACTCTTCAATTATTTTTACTAATAGACGAAAAAACACATTTCACATTTGTGATTTGCTTTGCATAGTAATTCGACAACATCTTGACGTGTAGCAAAAAGCTGCACGGCTGACGTCTCTCTATGGGCGTAATCATAAAGTCATTCTATTCATTTAAATAGATCGATTCATTGAGCTAATTGAGACCAAAAATGCAGGCATTCGCATGCATTAGCTCGTTGTCACAGAACAGCTATAATGCATTTAATGCATATATATGAATGATGGCGTAAGCTTGTAAAGAGAATCCTCGCTAAATATTCAGCACCGGAGAACTTATCCATAATAATATGTTGTATGTATAACAAATGTAAACAAAAGCCAGCTGATGTCTCTAGTTTGTTATGCAAACAACTCATTGGGATTGGTCAGCACTCCAGTGCTGAATATGGGTTCTTTTTCCAAGCTTACGCCATCATTCTTGTGTCGTCGGCATTAAAATGTCTAACAGTTGTTCTGTGGCCCGTTGTTTGGGTGATTACTGAGCTGAGAGCTAAAAATGATTGCATAATATTTGAAAGTGGTTACAACACGTGTTTTATTCTCACTCAAAGGCCAACCAACATTCTAACTGCCGCCCGTACCCTAAAGCCAACCAACATTCTAACTGTCGCCCGTACCCGAAAGCCAACCTACATTCCAACTATCGCCAGTATCCTAAACCCAACCAACATTCTAACTGTCGCCCGTACTCTAGAGTCAACCAAGTAGTCTGAAGATTCATTTTCGTCTGAAAGGTCTACATTCAGAAAAAATATTTTCGTGATTCACTTTAACCATTTATTTATCATGGTATTGATTCTGATTTACCGCATTCACTGAAAACTTTCACTGAATTTACAAAATGGTCAAATAGATACGCCGTTCACATTAACAGAGCCATTTTCATAATTTTGGTAAATTCTCTGTTAGTCAACAGTAAAAATATGTAGGCAGAAGGCAGAAGAAAAGGCAAAGGGTACTCAAGTTAAAAAAGACCAACACAAGACATGATCAAGTTTAATAATAATTTGGTTACTTACAGAACATTGTAACTATGACCAAAGAGTAACATATTTAACTTTTATCGAAAAATCTAGGGGCTGAACTACGAGGAAAGCATGGTTAAGTAGCTTACTGGGTTCTTATATAGAGGAAAAAATATTATGGAATGTGTTATTGAATATAAAAAAATGAATATAAACTTAAAGCAAATGAATCTAGTTAAGGATAAACAATTGTGGTTCTGTGTTAGCAATTTCGATAAAATGTTTTAAATCATGATAATTTCAGAATATCTCCTTTAGGCTTTCAGAGTTTTTTGCATTAATGTTAACTCACGGGTATAAAATTTCAAAATGGACATATAGAGATATGGTGTTTGATAATATAAAAAAATTGTGTTCTGAGTTGCAACTATATAATTAAATCACACATGGTTTTTGCTACCTTTCAATCATTTTTATTTCGAAATATTTGAAAACGTAGTTCATGTTGAATTAAATAAATAACATGAAAACATAGGATCCAACTATCTATCCAACTTTTTTGGCTTTCACTTTAGTGGTTTTCTGGTTCAAAAATGACTTTACTGGAGAAACTATGCTCTTACTTTTATGACAGAAAAACAAGAACAAAATATGGAATGAATCGTAGTGAATTTTAGCATAATTATTGAATTCATTTTACTGCATTCTCATCCTAGACTTTTTTTCGTTACTATGCAAAATCTTTCATTTTGTATTGTTTAGTCTCTGTTAAGTGGAAAAATCTCAAGTATGTAAGGACAAGTTACTTGCCAACTGCGCTTCTACTTGACCAGGGGAAACAGAAGCCTAAATTTTCTTAGTTCCACTTGGAAAACTGTCAAAAACTGATTAGGGGTAATAAGGGCAGTTTCAGGAATGCCCTGGCTTTGATGGCATTTCCACCATGTTTTTGGGTGAAGAATTCAAGCCTACGAGCATGTTTTCTTGCTGCTGCATAACCAATCGAAAGATAAGCACTCACAAGTCTCAGCCTGCTTGGGGATGTATGACTCTAGCTATAAATGATGTATAGCGGGCTCAAATTGAGGATGATTTGGTTGAAGTGGCGGACTAAATGGAAAAAATGTTCCTGTCGAATTGACAATCCGGGTCTTGGAGCTAGTGAAGATAAATAATGTGCAACATTACGTGCGTAGTATACTCAGGACCTTGCATCATACTTGCGTTAAATCATATAATTAATGTTATTGCTTGAATGTACATTGCAACTCTTGATCACTTAGATGATTTCGACGAATGCTCACACTGCAACCGTGATTACAGTAGCTGCAATTGTATGTTATATCCAAAAAAATCTGCAACATCGTTTCTCATTGGATCAATAGAAGACGCGCCACAAAAATATGGCCGTATAGATCAGTTGGTAAACTTGTATCTTATGATACTAGTTGCAAACTAGTTATTCATAATCTCCCGTTGGATGGATGCGCCGAAGGCGCAAACTTCCTTTACCCCAACCGTTGCAGGGTTTAATATGTTGTTCGATGGATTATTTTCTCCACCGCCAGAGATTTGTCTCCTTGCCGGGATACCTTCTTAGTGTACGTTAAAGTAAATGGTATATATTTTACAAAAACGTACTGTGTTCAACAATGTTAAAATGTACAAGAAATACTTTTAAATCTCTTACCGGCAAACTGATCAATTACAGTGTCATGTAATCAGTCAAGCTGTTAGAATGTGATGATAAGTTAGGTTACGCCGTCTCTTACGCTAAAGGTTTCAGTTCTGCTTATTGTATTTTTGCAGTCAAGTGGAACATGCACATTTCCGTTCTACTTGGAAAACACACAAAGTGAGGCAAAAAACATCTGATCAATGCAAGCGTACAAGTATGACTTGTATGTCAAGTACAGTAAATCATTTCATCATGTTACCAAGCATTTTAATAACGGATGTAATGTTCATAATATTTTCAATAAATCCCACTTTATATTACTATTACCGAAAAGCTTACCACATCATTAGAACATATATTTGGCAGTAGTGGTGATGGTAGTTATGTTAATGTAACACAAGCACAACGCAGAACGACTTGCTCATATAGGAAATTAAAATGGAATGTAGGATGCTGGATAAATCGATGCGTCGCGTGCTAGGATTACATATACTGTCATTCACACACATGTATGTATAAGCATATTTGTATAACAAGCTTATAAGAATACTTGTAGAACGCCCGAAAACTGAAGTTATCGGAAATGATAGGAATAATAGTAAATAAAGAAAACCCCTCAATAAATACCTTAAGTCGTCTTTCTCCTAGAATTCCCAATTCTCCTTGAACCCCCATCCTCTCTGAACCCACATCATCTCTGAACCTCCATCCTCCTCGAATCGCCATCCTCCTTGAATTGACATCCTCTTCAAATCGCCATTTTCAAATAGCCATCATCCTGGAATCCCCGTCATCTTTGAATCCTGCATCCTCCTCCTTGAATCTTCGTTCCTCCTTGAATTTTTCCCTTGAACCCATATCCTTCCTAAATTCTCCATCCTCCTAGGATCTCTCATCCTGCATAAATTGTTCTCCATTAAAAACTTGCAAAACACACCGAATTTCTCACCGATTGATGGGGTATTTCAAGCAAAGGGACTTTGACTTCAAGGATTCACCGCTTATACCTTTGAGCGTACGATAAGTAAAACCAAAACAGGAACTCATCACAAGAATGACGAAATTCGTATTTGGTTAAGATAATCCGGGCGACAGTTTTCATTACGTCATAATAACATTCATGCTGTAATGCAATGACATACACTGGAACGTGTTGGCTCACGGCTCACACGCACAATAATTTCATTAAATGAGTTCGAATAAATGTATACCATACAAAACACAGCTCCTCATTCATTATCTCGATCCCAACCTACAATGCATTTCAAATACAAAAAAAAACATTTCAAAATACATTTCTGGAAAAAAAGACTTAAAATATAAACACTTTTTCAGGTCAAAATATAGCCTTGATCCCCCACAATAGTGTGTAAATTCATATTTTAACTGTTGAAATTGTTTAGATTGTTCTCTAAAGGGATCCAAAGGAGGCAAATATTTGAACCCATGGCTCGCTAATTTGCATACTTTAATTTCATACAATTAAATCATTTGTGTGGCATTTAAACTTTGCGGTCAGTAGACATTTCTGCCAAGAGACGGTTACTCTCTTGATATCATTTCTCCCTAGTATTTCCACAACGGCTGTGTATGATACTTGAGCTATATGACGTAGCAGAACCCTCTCTCCCTAACCATATGCATGATAACTAAAAATATGAAGAACAATTACAATTTTTAGGATGTGTGACAGTACATTGCAATTGAGCATAAGTGTTCATGTGAGTCAACCATTCGTAATTTTTTAAGAACCAATTTTTAGCTTAGCGGTTAATATACCGAGAATAGTACAGTGCAGCAGAAAAATTCCAAGTTTAAAAACACAAATTGCAGCATTTATTTTTAACAATAATTGGTTTATCGTTTTAATTAACCAGACTTGATTTGAGAAAAAACGTGAAAAAATTTCTCTCATGACAATAGTCATAATTACAAAATTAGGACGACTTTTGACAGTACACATAGCCTCGTTATTATTACGATCATAGCAACTCATTCAACTAATTTTACATTAACAATTATTCATTTCACAAAACATATGCATAACACGGTACGATCCATGCACTGAAAAATTTACAATTACATAAATTTTGAAAAAAAACCGGAAGAAACTATAAATTTTTAAAAAATATATAAAAATTCTTCACATCTTCCTTCAGTCTTGTTCATAGTCTCCACTTCCTTGGCTTACCCTTCATTCGTAAGCAAACTTTTCCACTTCATATCGCTTCTTATCCTTTTCTACCAACTTCACTTATTTCTCCTCTCCCTTGTCGTCCATATTACGCCAAGGTTCCCCTAGCTGCTAACAGACATCGGTTACTTTTAATGCGGGTTTTTGGCTCTGATGTTTGGACGCTCCTCTTGTGAAAAGAAGAAAACGCAGTAGTT
>JAQFXM010006961.1:0-12509 GCA_034693345.1 Entomobrya multifasciata | reverse complement strand
TGTTTTTTTCTTCTACGGCTGCTTTTGTTAAAAGATCACAGACCAGCATCATCATCACATCACATCACACAACACACCGTCGTCATCATCATCGTCAAGAAAAACAGAGAGACGAATCATCGTAAAAATAATGATGCCGTGAATATGAAGACGTCTGTCTGTAGTCTGTGTGAACACAACCAGTAGACACCAACCAAGACAAGAGACTATAGAGAAAATATGTAATGTAAAATCTCTCACAAGAAAAAAAAAATAATAACTTGGTTTGGTTCTGGTTACGTTACCTTGTGTATTTTACATCACATTTAAATACCTTGGGTGCATAGGGACGTGCATGAGAGAGAAGAAAAAAAAAGGTTGCAAATAATCCAATCCAATCCAAATCCACACAAACACACTCTCACATTGCATCTTTTATTTTAACATCATCATTATCATCATCATCATCACAAAAAAAGAGCTGCGTTGTGTGTTACTCACGTTACGTTAAAAAATTCACGCTCGTCCTCTTCTTCTCAATAGTCATGTAACACAATAATCAAAAGTAATAATGGAAATGTAATACATATTACTGCAATTAACGATCTTTCCATTGTGTGCTTGAGTGTGTATGCTGTGTTATAAAAGAGCGTTGTTGTGCAAAAGACAAGTGCATCATTGTATTACAAAAAATCTTTTTTTACTAAATCTATTTAAAAGAATAGAATAATTTTCCTCCTATTTTTTAGGTAAGGAAAGAGAAGCTTAATTCAATTATGATTAAGAGTAAAACAAAAGTTTTAATAAAAATGTTAAAATAGTATCACCAAAAACCAAATCACCACCAACGTCGTCAATTATCATTATTCATTTTTATCTCTATAATCGTTTATCATCATCCTTCTGTAATTAAAAAAAGAGGCATGGTGTGGTGTGTATGAGTGTCTTCATGTATAATTCATTTAGTGTCTGCGCTTAAACAACTGTGTCTGCTAAATAGTCAAGTTAATTGTGTACATTTATCTCTTTTATAATTACGAGTGAGCAATACAACTGTAGATGTTAGTAGTTTGTGGTCCCGTCCCACAATAAAAAAAATGGTTATGAGACTTTTGTAAGAAATTTGAAGAAAAGGAAATAACATTAAAAACAAACAAACGCATAAAAAAAGAGTAATTTGAGATTCACAAAAAAAAAGACAAGAAGAGAATTGATTTGAGCTTGAGTATACATCTTGATAAGTGATCATCATCATCGTCGTCTTTAAGCTTTTATGTTTTATTCCACAACCAACAAAACACCAACTTGTTCATCATTATCATCATAATAATAAATATAATCATGAGACATTAGAGAGATAGTAAAATTATAAATGTCAAGGGCAGCGCCTTTACACGCCACTGAACGTAGACCACTGCTAACATAAGCGTCATCATCATCACATCACCGTCAAAAAAATCAATGGTACTTCTCATCAACCAGTTATACAAAAAGGAAGGAAGTGTAAGCTAAAAAGGAAAAATAAGTCGGTACCAATATATCTTCATCATCATCAACACAGCTTGAAAGAAAAAGCAGCAATAAAAATCAGAGAAAATCCTCATAAAAATAAGATACATAACGATTACGACGTGTGTAAAACAGGCCAAATTCATTATCATCGGAATTTTTTGCATTGCTGTGTGAAAATAAAGCGTCATCTTCATCACATCACCATCAAGTAAAAACACAGATAAGCAATACAAAAAAAATAATACTCACTGACTTATCATCAGTTCAGCAGCGTTTAATCAGCAAATAAAAAAGTTGCAGTAAGAATTTGCCAAGAAAAGAATCTCTACAATTCAATCTTTAAAAACACAACTTTTTCCAAATAAATTTAAAGAAAATTTTCAAAGAGAGCTATACTTAGAAAGAGAAAAATAGACAAAAACAAGCTTCCGTTCCGTCATTCGATAGAAAAAAACGCTGTTGTTGCGCTCTGTCTTTTTTCCCGAAAGTGCCGAGCGACGAATAGTTACCGAGATATTATAAAAGTTAAATGTATTTTTGTGAATAATAGTATTACATTACATATTAAGTAGCAAGTTAGCTAATTATCTGTCGCATTTTTTATGTACAATTTGTTTAATAGCAGTCAAGTGACATAACGAGTTTATCTGAATCTCAATTTAACCCGATAATTTAACAAAACAAGTTAGTAGGACAGCACAAACCCTATATAATTTTCTTTGTTCCGTTGTATCCGAGGCAGTGCAGAGTAAAATACAAAAGACATTTTCTCTTTTTCTTGCGAAGCTCTCTCCTAAATGTTTATTCACTTTGTTTCCTTTGTTCTACAAATGTAAATTGTATAAAAGGCATAATCATTTATAGGCCGGCAATAAACAAACAGTTTTCATTCGTAGGAATAATTTCTTTTAAATACCTTTGTAAAGATAATTTCATGTATTATTTTGTACATTTAATTTAAACACTACTTTACTTAGTGATTGAAGAAAATTTAAGAAAAAAACATCCTTACGTAAAAAAATATATTATTAATAGGAACTTCCTCCAATAATTTTTGTGTAACGAATTTCATTTTAATTGGCCTGAACTTGAACTTGATCTGTGTGTAAAAAAAGACACAAGTAAATTGAATTTAAATTGAGGAAGTTTTTTGCGTATGTATTTTATCACAGGATTGGATCATCACAGAAATATATCTTCAATCACCAACCCACACCATACACCAAAAAATCGCTCAGCATTATCTACAACAACATTACATGCAAAAAAAAGCTTGTCAATAGTTAATATCATCCCATGGAATTAAAAAGATAAAACATTACGCAATTCTGCAAGTTTATCAGAAGGATAAGTCATCATCATCATCAGACAGAAGAAGAGAGGGATACAAAATATACACACCAATTGTAATTATCAGTCATCGTATTAAAAAATTTATATCTCTACTATGCTTACAAATTGTTTATTCATCAAATGCAACAAGATGCTATTTGGTTATCAGTCATTGTCGCTGGGGAACGTCACCATTTTTGTGTGATGATGTGACGGAAAAAAAGGAGAGAATTGAACTGAAAAAAACCTTAAACAAAAATTACCTCTCTGTGCAATGAAGATAACAAGAAAAATAAGCGGAGTAATAACATTTTGGATGTCATTTGCATTTCAGACATGTATGGGAACATGAGTTGAGTTTTTAAGTTAAAAAAGAAAGAAAGAAGCGTATGAAAATTATAATGAAGAGAGAAAGGACAAAAATGGAAAAGTATGATGATCTATTGTTAAAATTGGAGTATTGGGATAAAACGTTGGTAGTTGTTTCCTGATAAAAATTAAATAAATTCTTATACATTTTGCTGCCTTTTTTAAAATCAAGTTTATCGTCTGGAAAATGTAAAGTCGTTTGAAATCAAATGTGTTCCGACCTTTTAATAAAAATACGTTTAAGGACAACGTGTTCCTTCGAGTTGAAACAAACAAAAAAAATCGAGAAAATTCAAATTGTTATCCTTACACAACAGTGCATTTATGTAATGATATTTAAAGAGTATTCTTTAAGACTTTAATAATTAAATAAGAAGTTTAAAGATAGATTGTCCACGCGTTAAATTTAATTGGGATACGTCGTCGCGTCACCGTCAACTACCTCATAAATAAAATTTATGTAAAAAAGAAATATTTCGTGAAAGAGTGAAAAGTGCATAAAACATCTTTGGAAGGTGATTTCTTTGTGTATTTTTACCGCCATTGTTGTTTGGCTAGTTGTAAAGTTGGTAGTCTTTGTTGACTTTTCTTGAAGTTACTTTTGCGGCTATACTGCCGACACGACGTGGTTATCAAGACCACTAGTTTTTATTTGGAAATACAAAAGTATTTAAAAATCCGTCAAGCTGTCGTCATTATCGATTGACAATATGTCGGCGGAAGACCAGGATTCCGACTGCGAGATTGAGGATGAGGATTATGACAATTACTATCTGTCAAATGAAGAGGAGTTTGACTCCTCAGACTACAAGAAAGATCCGGAAAGCTTCCAGTATGAATGTCTCAAGGTAGAAGAGGTAGAAAAACTTCTCAATGAACTTGTGGAGCTTCTGTCACTAGAGATAAATGTAAGTCGTAAATAGATTTTGTTGCGATTTTCATCTTGTCATGTCATGGGCAATTTGAAAATGTATGATTTTATGTGAAAATGGGGTTTTTGCATTTTTTGTGCAGATGTTTATCAAAGTAACTCCTTCACTGGCCAAGTTACTACTACACACACTTGGTTGGTCACTCAATGAAATTGTGTCCATGTTTCGAGCTGACGCGCATGGAACATTAGTCACGGCAAAGGTGAAGCCTGCAAATAACAACGTTCCGAAGCCACTCATGTCTCACCAGCCTCCTTCACTTAATAACAATAATCCAATGTGTCCAGTGTGTTATGCCCATCAACCGGTTGAATACTTCAAGGCCCTTGCTTGTGGACATCAGTTTTGCAAGGAATGTTGGGCTTCTCATTTTGAAGTGCAAGTAATAGAGGGTATTAGCACAAGTAAGTCGGGTTAAATATTATACATGTGTCTCCATAAACATTTCATGATTGGTTGTAGGTTTTTTAAAACATTTTGTAAAAAATATTCTCTTTGTTTTTTTCTCAAGCTATCGGATGCATGGGTCAAGACTGCATTGTTCTAGCTCCAGAGGACTTTGTTCTTGCTCTCATTACCAAGCCAAATATTAGAGAAAAATATCAACGTTTTGCATTCAGGGACTACGTAAAATCTCATCCTCAGCTTAGGTTGGTTTTTAATATTTTAAATTTTAGTTTCATTTAATGATTTACATATGTATATGTATGTATTATTTTTTATAATTGATTGTTTTTTTTTCTTATTTTAGATTTTGCCCTGGGCCTAACTGTGATATCATAGTGCGATCCAAAGAGCCCATGGCGAAAAGGGTTGTATGTTATCAGTGCAAGAGTAATTTTTGGTAAGGTTCAAATATGAAAACTGATGATTTTAAGTGCTCATACATTTCATTCAATCAGAGATTTTTATTGTTCATGCACTTTTCTATTTCGTAGCTTTAAATGTGGAACTGACTATCACGCTCCCACTGACTGTGAGACTATCAAGCGATGGCTTACCAAGTGTGCCGACGATAGTGAAACTGCCAATTACATTAGCGCTCACACGAAAGATGTAAGTACACTAGCAGTAGATCCTTCTCACAATTTTCTTTTTTTAAAGAGTCTTTTTCTAATGAATAAATTCGCATTTCACTTGCAGTGTCCAAAGTGTCATATATGCATTGAAAAGAATGGCGGTTGCAATCACATGCAATGCTACAACTGTAAACATGATTTCTGTTGGATGTGTCTCGGTGATTGGAAGTCTCATGGCTCAGAATACTACGAGTGCTCAAGATATAAAGAGAATCCAAATATTGCTTATGAATCTGTTCATGCTCAGGCAAGGGAGGCGTTGAAGAAGTATCTCCATTATTACGAACGGGTAGGATGACCATTTCAAAATATTTTTTATTTTATATTTTTCATATCACACGAAATGGTATATGATAACAATGGGATTGACTTATTTTAGTGGGAAAACCACTCTAAGAGTCTTCGTTTGGAGGAGCAAACTCTTCAGAGAATCAAGGATCGTATTGAAGCCAAAGTACGTTTTCAAAAAAAATACATTTTCTGCTTGTACAATTCACAGTTGTTATGACCAGGCCCTATTTAATCATTTTTTTCCTTTCTTTCAGGTCATGGAATCATCCGGTACATGGATCGATTGGCAGTATTTAATTGATGCTGCTAATCTTCTTGCAAAATGCCGTTATACACTTAAATACACGTACCCTTATGCATATTACATGGAATCGGGGCCACGAAAAGAACTGGTAAGATATTTATAGACTATGAACAATTTGTTGCAATGTATTGTCAAGTTTTCCTAACTGAAAATTCCTAATGCATATTATTTTTGTTTCCTTAGTTTGAGTACCAGCAAGCTCAATTAGAAGCTGAAATAGAAAATTTGTCTTGGAAAATCGAGCGAGCTGAGACAACTGATCGAGGAGATTTACAAAATCAAATGGATATAGCGGAAAAGAGGAGGAGCATCTTACTAAAAGACTTTTTAGAAGTATAAGTAATTGAAGGTTAATTAGAAATTACTCTAAAATTCTTCAGACAAAACATGTGAATATATAAAAAGGATTTATCATACAATTAATTGTGGTGAAATATTATTCGATAATGAGCCGAAAAAACCAATTCCAATTACTCGTTATAAAAAAGAACATAATTTTATTTTCTTCTCATTACACACTATATATTATTATATTAAATGATAATTCATAAATGTAAATACATTATGAAAACTACCGGAAAAAAGCAGTCAAATAAAATTTAAAAATTATCATGTTTTTTGTATGTACAAAATCATTGTGCACCACATTTAATCAAAAGTTTTAACAGTTCATCAATATTTCATTTATTTATCTCTGAAAATAACGTACAAATATATTTTATTATCAATATAAATTATATCTGAAAATTAGAAATATATATATATTAACATGACATATATATATACTATCGATTTAATTAATTATGTACATAGTAAACTTTGCGCTTAGTTAATAGTTTTTATTCCATTGGAATATTGAAAAAATACAACTACATGGTTTCTAAACTCTACTCTAATTCATTGAGATTAGAATCTATGAAATTCTAGGAAGACTTGCAATACAAAAATAAGTTTAAGTTGCCCGGCTAGTACCTGGCTTGGGGGAATCGACGTTGTGTGGAGGAAGATACTTGAGAATTTCTTCAGTTAAATTATACTTGTAATCTACAAGACGAACTTTAGGAAAATTTAATGCGGCGTTCCATTTCGCGTCCAAATACGACCTCTTCTTAATTGATCTCGGCAGCACCACCCTTTTCATCGTTGGGTCCAACTTGTCTACAATTATTCTGGCTTTACGACATCTGTTGAGTAGGGGCCAACAGCTTTCGGTTACACCTAAATTCAAGAAATATCAAAATTGTCAAAAATGTCTTTTCTTTTATGATCTGTGATTTACACTTATAAATTCACATTTAATGACAAAAAGGCTACTCACCAACAACTAACTCTTGATATCGTTGGGTTCTTTGCAATCGCCCATTTGAGTAGATGTGAGGATGTTCACCATCTTTGATAATGGTTTTCTTTGCAACGCAAGGATATTCTTTCTCCGAAATGGGGTACCCGGTACTGGGTGTGCATAGCTTTTCATAAGTCGGCGGGAAGGACACTTCTGCTTTCTCTCCAAATTCAGCAATCAATTTTTGACCGCGTTCACTGGTTAACGGAATAGGATTTGTTTTAAGGATTTGCAGCAGTTGATTTCTCTTGGGAAGTTTACGTAAGTTCCGACTTCGCGGATTCGATGATGACTCAGGTTGAGCAATAGCTACAGCAGAACTATCTTCAGTCTTCTTTTGGGAAAGCCCAAACATTCCGAGGGCATTCATAAGACCCTGCAGGACACACAAATAATTCAACGTAAGATAATTAAAATTTCAATAAAGAAATAGGTAGATCGACACATTGTAAAATCATAATTGTCAAATATAAAATTCTGAAATTTTGATTCTGAAAACAACCATATTTTTAATTATATGACTATATTTTCAGACAAGGCAATTGCAATTAGGGTGTAACTCTCATGTAAAACTTGACAAAATACCGCAACATTAACCCTATGATCCAGAATTTGTGCAAATCTCATAACGAGCGTATTACTTCAAGATTAAGTTTTAGAAATGAACACGTGGATTTTCTCCACTTATACAACAAATGTCTGCAATATTAATATCTCTGTTATAAGGGTGTATATTTGTAGCTGTGTGAAAATAAAATGAACTATTTTTTATATAATTTATGGATGCAAGTTCTTGTTTTTCATATTTCGAATCTGACAATGTCGACTATACTTTTGACAATTGCGACCAAAAATTTGACATTAGGTTTTGGAAAGTCTAACGCAGAATTTCAAATCAAATCATTTTTTTCAATTCTGCATACCAGTTGAGTCTGTTGAGCGGCTCCGTTCGGTCCATTTTCACAGGCGGATTCATGGTCCTATAATTTAAACAAAATATCCCTTATTCATTTAATATCAGTCTTAAATCCAGTCAGAAAGAGAATTCATAAGTTCAATTCCTTAAATCATTTTCAAAATATTTATAATAAGTTACCTCACAAAACTCTTTGTACTTGAAGTTTCTATCACAATGACGACATGGAAATGATTCACCTTCCTTGGGCTCCTCGAATAACTTACGCTTCGTTGCAGGCTTTTTCCGGGACGACTTGGGCTGAGTGGTTGCTTGCCTGGTTGGCCTAACATTTTTTGGTTGTAGTTGATCCTCCAAAAAGTTGAGATTTTCCTGACTTTCTTTATCTATAAGTACATCTCGATCCTTCGTAACGTCGTCGTAAGTCTGTCCCAAAATAAACCAAAATAAAAATTTCACATTTGACATAAAAGTTGACGTCACATCACACTTGACATGTCGACTGTACTGACTACATTATGATTCTAACTTAAGAACTTACAAAATGAATTCCATATTCTTACCCACGACTCTTTATCAATCATGATGATAGTTCGACCTGACGCATCAGTGACTGCTCGATGAGATTGTTCAAGTGCCTGTTTTTTAACCAACGTATATTTTTTCGCTGCAATCTCCTTGCCGATAGCGAGAAGGGACGGCACTCCAAAAGCTTCATAGCATGACCTCACCAGGTTTACCAGCTCCTTATGAACAATGACCTAAAACCATATAAACAACCTCAAATTATTCAAAATACTCCTATATTGGCATTTATTTTTTGTATATCAACCGCAGATTTACATTAGAATTTATTTTGCATGAAGCTGAATATATAAATTATAATGATAGATGTTTAGTTTACAAGTATACGTACCCCTTTGTGACTAGATAAGGCCAAACTTTTTTCGAATTTCACCGTGATTGGCCACCATGACGGTGGTTTAACACCACATCTTCCGCTGGGAGGAATACTGTGATTATACTCACTTTTATAAATGAAGTTGATGAAGCGTCGTAGTTGGTCCTACAGCCAATCATATTATTTGGTGGTAACAATACATAGAGGAACAGAAGCTTCAAGGGTACCGTACTGTAATTAACGAATTTAGTCAAGATAACTCACCACCGTCATTTTCTGAAAATCAACTGCTTTCCCCCTCACAAATGGAACTGGGAGATTTACACTATAGCATTCTGAGTTGTCTTCAGTTCCATTACTGGCATCAGGTTCTGCCATGGCTAACAGGCGGTTTGGATCTATATAAAATACGAAAATATTGTTCACAAATCTAAAATAGTTACTGATTTTCTTCAATCTAAAAGCTAATACACTAACACTAAACTACAACAATAACCATGTAGAACAATATCTACAGCATTTTTTTTTCATTTTAGCTATACTCACCCAAATCTCTCAACACCACAACAGAATGCATTTATAATTTTTTCCCCGTTAGTTACCGATCACAACAATCGACAAAACCCGAGCCTTTATAATTGTTGCAACATGCGATGCAATCCACGAATAATTGGACATTTACACAAAAGTATTTAATAAGACACCTAACCTGAATAATAATAAATACTCTCAACAGGAACAACAGGTTTCTCATAAAATTCATTGACAGCTCAAACAACAAAGTTCCAACTAAGTTTATACATCACTTCAAAAAAAACTCCCCAACTGTCAATGATATTCTTTACAAACTTAGATTGCAACTCACAAGACTTTTTACAGAAGCCCTTTTAATTATTGCTAAAAAATTGCAAGTTTCCAGCAAGAGCAAACGCACACAACTCTAAATCTACTACCTATCTAAAGGCCACCCAAAAGTAAAGTGAAGTAAAACTTCGAAGTTCGAAGAGGGAGTTTGCAGTAAACTGTGTATTGTTGATTTCTGTGGTTCGATCTCGATCTCAAGTCTTTTGGCTCTTGATTTTTTGTGTTGGTCTCTGATACAAAATACAAACAGAAATTCGAACAAATTTTCTTCTCTCCCGTTGGTTCATGTAACCTTCTTCACAGAATAAGCACGAGTCAAAATTGCCCAACAAACAACTCTACTGTATTTTCTTGTGTATAGACACTACTTGCAAAACACATGCACCAACAAAATTGTTCGTTATTCAACATCCGACATATCCATCACAACATAAATACAGCATACAGCACAGCCAAAAGATGATAAGTATGGAAAAGAACGGCCAACGAACTTATTTGGTTGTTGGCAGAAAGTAAATGGATCGAGCTGTTGGGGATGGATGCTATCATGCTATGATTGCTATGCCTAAAATGCCTAGTATGCAAGCAAGTTGAAACAAGTTCGTTGTTAGAAAAAGGAAGAAATTCTTGCTACCAAAAAAGTAAATGCAGCACTAGGAAAGCTATACACTAGCACTGGCTCTGGCTGCTTATGTTTCCTGGGAAATAAATACTGGCTGAGGAAAATATTATGTGATGGTAAACGGTAAGGAAGAAGTGTCCGCTTCTCCAACTGCACTATACAATGTACAATACGATAATAGTTGGTATGATAAATTTCGTTTACCTTATGTACTGTAACGTTGGTAAAGTATGAAGTTCAAGCAGTGAATCCTCTCAATTCAATGCAGCTAGAAAATTCTCTGTTGGTCTGAAAGATTTTGTGGTATCAGTAGCGATGGCTGCATAGACTCGAGAAAAACTTGTTATGCTGAGCTGAAAGTACGATGGTGGAGAGTCGGATTAGATGTGCTTTGATCATTTCTCAACTCTATTTTCCGTTTGAGTTCAGCTTCAGCTATGTTTTTCAACAGTATCGTTAGGTTATTTGCTTCTTCTTGGGGGATTTAGGGAAGGACAGTTGTAACTCGCTGTCAAGTTAGAACGAGGTGGAATGCACCCCCGAAAAGATTACCCTGATACTCTGTAGAAATAAAAATGGCGACTGAGTTTGTGCTACGCACGAAAGAAGACTCTAGAACTTTCGATGCGGCAATGACAAAACAAGTAATAACCGTTAAAGATAGAATAAAATAGACGGACGATAAATCAATTATTGTTTCCCAGACGAACTAAAGTTACAAAAGTTAGTTGAAGCTATCTTGAGCTATTAAAAATAAATCAATCCTTTCGCTAAACGTTTCTGCTAATAGATAACAGTACTATAAACACAAGTATATTTGCCGTACCATGTACTGATTGTTTTCAACAACTTGCAGAAAAGTTAATTGTAAGATGTATTTTCCGGAGATGAACAAAACGTTTTAAGCTTTTAAACGTTTGTCTTAATGCAAATTTATGTGTCAACTTGCTGCTTTTAAGACGCAGACGTTTATAGACCGTAGCCAAAAACTACAAAGAACCTTCCTCGTAATACGGCTATGTATAAGTAGCAAGATACGGTTCGTTTTTACTAATGGTTGATCCACAGAAAAAGCAGGAATAAACTGCAAGTCTGGATAGGTCAAGGTTAAATACCTTTGGAGGCAGTGTTAGGATATATCTACCGTAGTCACATTTCGAGTCCACGCAGAATTCATTTCGCAAAAGACGATGTCTCCAATTTTCAAGAAATATGTCATTTGAAGTGATGTAAAAAGCCAGTCGCGATTTATGGGAAATGGGGCGTAAAAATGCCAATTTGCTACTGAAGATGATATAGAATATATCAAATAAAACTTCAATCTAATTTAAGGACTTTATTAATTGTTGAACAAAATGTGACATCTCAGAACTCTATCGTCGTCAGACATCGTTTATGCTATTTAATTGCAATATATGAATATGATGAACGCGGAGCCCAGTTCGTCAAGTAAAACATTCGCAAGTTAAATCCTCTTCTGTCTTACTGAATAAGTACTCTCGTGAGCAAACCGAAGGGTATCTGAAGGCTATGTGCATGTCTTAAAGGGACTTTCAATGTAGTATTCAACAAAATTCGTCGTCAGACTTTCTGATTCCGAAAAGATGAGGACGAGGTCTATCGATAACTTATTTTGTCGCAATTGTTTCGAATACTTTTCGGTTCTAATAAATGACTTTCAAGAAATTTTGATCCACATGTACTACATTCCTATATGTATCGTTTTCAAGGTCCGATGAAATTAAAAGGTAACTTGTTAATGTTTTACCAACAATTCAGAACTTCGACTAACTCGTTTCCTTCATCAACATTTTAATTATTTAAGACAGTCCCACCAAAAGTTATTTTAAACAAAAGATCAAAGCGGATGACTTACCAGATTGCAGGAAATCCTATGTTAATTTTTTGAAAACTTGCAAATCCTCTGGAATTTGAATTCTCGATAGGAAAACCACGAATTTTCAAGGAATTTCCGACAGCAGATGTTACTTACGACGTTATGTTTGCTATCAAGTTTTCGGGAACGCCTCTCCGCTGATTCGTGAAACTTTTTCAGATGAGTTTTC
>JAQFXM010006960.1:0-12509 GCA_034693345.1 Entomobrya multifasciata | reverse complement strand
CTATCCATGAAAAAAGTTTGGGGACGATCTGAGGGGGTCGCTGCCAGCGAGTGGTTGATTGAATATACATTTCCCCACATGTATTTTCAATGTATACTAAAGGCTGCTACAAACGTACTTCGGGAGCCTAAAAATAAATGACAGTGAATTTCAAAAAAGAGCCCAGAATCTTTTTCTTAATTAATATAGTATCTATTTTATTATGACCAATTTTTTAAGTAAATCAGCTATTATTATACATTGAAAACCCATGTTGTCGGAGTATTTCCCGAACAACTGCCCAAAGAAAGCCGATACTTATCACAAAGGCTTGTCTAGGTACATGATAAAGAAGATGCTCTGAGAAAATCACGTTCCGATGTTCCATCGTAAGTGTCTTCGTAAAACGTTAAATCTGTGGCTCAAAATGACATTGGTAATGTGATATCGTGGTGCAACATTGGCAAAGAAATGGTACGGATACACCGTTCTGGTGTGAAAACTACTGCAATAATCTGGGGAGCTCACATAGCCAACTATTCAAATGCAAACTGCGTGAATGGTACTGAACGCGAATTGTATTTAGTGACCACAAAATTGGATAGTGAACCTCTACCTGTAATAATCTTTCATCATGAGAGAACAATCTTTCATTCTCTCCCGGGAGAAATAGTTACTCAAGACGCTCAACAGGGAATTAAACTGTGGAACAACCTTTAAAAATCCTCAATTAAATTAGGCATACAATTTTTCTAGGCTCTAAAAGCAAAGCATTCAAAATTAAACTTGTAACATAAACTGATAAATTGATCACGTTAACATTTAAAACTCTTGTAAAAGTGCAGAAACTTTGTACTCTGAATACTCCGAGTTAGATGGCGGTGGTTTATGTTCCATTTTCGTTCATCCTTCTAATTGCATCTTCACAAGTACCGTTTCCATTTTCGGTTAAATTCATTTTCCCATTCGATGGTCCATAGCCATTACATAGATTTGTCTGATTCTGATTACAGCCTTTCTTCTTTTTGGTCCCAGTTCCAGCAGGCGACTTTGCAGCAGGGCACCACGATGAAGAGGAATGCGAAGGACCTTCGTCAGTAGCAAAATCTTTGTCACAAGTAAGCAGTCTTTTCCAGCTCATTTGGACCATTCCTACCATCCAGCTGATCCTCATCATCTGAGTCCACAAGTTCCTGAGTCAGTAAAAACTTAATTTGTGAGTCTCTCGCAACATTACCTTTATTTTACTCCAATTGTGCTGCCACAGCACCTCCTCTATAAACCCCATGCCCACTTGCTCGAACACCTTCACTTTCACCATTGCTTGTCCTTCCTTCGAACCGTCCCGGTGGTGAAGGTGGTAAAGTATGCACATCACTACGCCCACCCGGGAGCAGTCTGCACCATAGTAACAGAATTTTATCGTCGATAAATTTTGACAGGAAGTTCCACTACATCTTGGGAAGCCGACGTCTGGATGACCACACTCCCAAAAAAGACGCACTTTCCAAATGTCTCAATCATCATCATCGATATCTGGATTATCGCGATATAAGCTAAAGTCATTATCATCCTCCATCTCAAAATCTTATTTATCGCTTGACTCAATCTCTGGAAACTCGTTTTTATCACCATTATAATCTGCGCCTTCCATTTTAACTCCGTTTACATTCACATTTTTAATGATATCTTTGTAGTCTTCTGGATTCCAGTTTTTCGGTTAGGTATGTTAAATGAGTACGATTGATCATGTGTCAAGTCTGCTTGCAAAAAAGTTGATAATTTAATTGAGCGTTTTAAAGTTTAACCACAGTTCACTTCCCTGCTGAGCGTCTTGAATAACTCTTCGGGTTCACTATCGGATTTTGTGGGAACATTTGGCCTGCAGTAACATTCTGATTGTAATTGATTTAAACGTAAACAGAAACACTGCATATTGGTGACAACACTGTACACACACGGTACACAATTTATTCACACGGTTTGCGTTTGAATAGTTGAATACGTGAGCTCCACAGAATATTGCTGTGGTTTTACACCAGAACGGTGTATCCGTACCATTTCTTTGCCAACGTTTTTTCACTTGTTAGAAAAGATGTTGTCTCACTGGAAATCTCATGAATGGGAATCTCTTAAGGTATCAATGGAAGAGTTTTTTGAACACGGAGGGAATTAAATATTCCAATTTTTCTTTAACCTGCTTTGAATACTTCCAACTTTATTTGGATTGGTTAATAATTTGTTTTAAAATGGCTTGTATTGATATACATTTACTTATTTGAATTTATAAGAAATAATTACCAAAATAAACTTCTACTTCGTCAATCCATATGAGCTACCCCTGGAAAAATATGACCTTCGTTCACGAAAGATTCCAACAGAAGCTTCCCAATAGAATTGGCCGAGCACAGTCGGTGGTCTGAATCTTCGTGGCACTGTAATTGATTCAAAATTGTCTAATCCCACATAATACAGCAGCAAGAAGCAAAATTTGCCGCAGGTGTTGAAAATCGGGCATGCAGAAAATTACTATAATACTACATCACATAAATTTACTAAAATCACTTGGATGAGGTGGTACCTCAGCTTCATTTGGAGGGGATGGTATCTCAGCTTCACTAGGAGGTGTAGGTACCTTAATGGAGCTGAAGATTTGAATTCGAATGCTTTAATTTTGTTTTTAATTCTAGGAGACTTTGACATCGCTCATGTTCTAATTGATTTTCACTTCCTGTTCCCCTCCTGCACCAGAAGTGGACCCGTGTCAGTGTAACCAGAGCGAGAACGAGTAAAACTTAACCTGTGAGGATATGGACTAAGCTCTCTTTTTGGTGAGACTTGTGAGCTAGAAGACGGTGCCGCACTTGAACTGGAGGAGGAAGCACATGATGAGTTTCCTGTTTCCACTCCTGCAGTCCCATTGGAAATGGGATTGTCATTGGCTTTATGCAGTCGTTTTGAGGAACGAGGTGATAACATCTCGCCAGGGGTCATTGATTCGTACGTCTTTGATTTTAACTTTGGTTCAATTGTTCCATTAATTCTGTGACGAAGTGAAAGAGGTAAAAAGGAAGATAGAGAACAGGAATATGAAGTAATTGCCCCATCAACTCCCAAAATTGGTTGAGAAGGAGTAGAAAAGAGATCAATATTTCTTAGCTGCTTCGCTTCGTGGTGTTACCTTTAAAAACCCCAAAAAGTAAGTGTTCACCTTTGAAAAAGAAAATATACCTGTTTAGAACCTGAACGACTAAATTTACTTACATCTCTTCAATATTATATTGATATCCTTAATGATTATACGCCAATCTAAGTCGGTCAATTAAAATGGCTTCCTTCTCAAGTTTCCTTTTAGGAGGCCTTCATCTTTTCCATTAACTTGTATTTAAACCTGAACTAGAAGACATTATCCTCCTCTATTTACAAAACTTACACTTACTTTGTCATTTTTATGATTAAGGAGGTTATACTTGAAATCACTTAAAAGATTATTGCCAAAATCCAAACTTTTTAAAGTCAAAACAATTCTGCTTTAACTTGACTATTTACGCTTTTTGATGTTTTTTTAAAATCTACAGTTTAAATAGCAAGTAAAAAGTTAATGAAAGTAAACTAATTAAATTCAACATTTTAAATTAAGGTTAATTAGTAATATATAAATTTGAAAGCATGTGAATGTAAGCGTCTTGAAAAAAGGCAATGTTTTGGTGTCGCGTCGTGGTGCTAGCAAAGTGAGTAAAATAACAAACACTTCTTTTTCTCCAGACGATGACCGTTGAAAATTTGGGGAAGTTGAGATCACTTTATGATTATTGGAATGCGGGAGGCAATAATATTGGGGGAATACACTTAGTCGACAATATAAAGTGACGAAATTTTACTGTGGAATTTTATTGCTCAAATCATTTTTACTAGTCGAAATTGTTGAGTCGAATCGTTTTTAGTAGTCGAATGTATACTTAGTCGACCCTGTAAAATTAGTCGAATTTTGTCGAATGTATGAACAGTCGACTGCGTATTTAGTCGAATGCATAATTAGTCGAAAGTGTACATTATTATAGGTAAGCCTAACAATGTGCGTCAAATATTGTTTCTTAATTATAATTTTCGTTAAAGATTGCTTCACTAATACTATCTTAGCATATTTTGTTTTTCCTAATCGCCATGATTGATAACTTAGTAACACCAAGGGTATCAAAATGTAGGTCTACTGAAATAAATTATCGTAATTTGTCTTCCCTGTCGCCGTGAAATTCAACCCATAAGTTGGTTAGAATGCTCTACATTTATATGCTTGATGAGAAATATTTTTCAATTGCTTACATTATTAAGCACGACTATAAGGACGTTGGTTTAAACTGGAAAATCAATAGTCTCAAATTATCCAAATTATAAGTAACCATAAATGTTGAATTTAGTACTACTATCATAATTGCATCAGATACTACAAGCATAATCACTTTTAGTTTTACCAATAACGAGTGTTGATACCCACGAGATGTTAAATCTTTATTCGACAAGAAAGTTTCTACTGAAGCTTCGTCGACTAACAAATTTCGATTCAAAAATTGGTCGACTAATTAACCAGTTCGACTAAAAAAATTCGTTTGTAGCAACGATCGACTAGAAGCATTTCCACAATATTATACTGACCCTTGGGATGCGTATATTTTAGATGCAGCTTTTGAGCAACATACAACTGATTGCAGCAGCTTTGTTGATTGTTGAAGATGTGCTTGCGTTTTTGCATTGGCAATTTACAAATTTGATTTAAATGTTGACCTCTTAAAAATTCAATTAATGAAAACAACAAAACAATTAACAATAGACAATTAAAATTTATGCTCATTAAAAAGTATTAATTACGATGATTTTATTTAATTGGTGTGTTTTGTTGGACTTAAATAGTTTAACAAATGACATGTTGACATAAATAATGGTGACACTGATTTAAGTAAAATTATTGTTTTATTTAACTCTACAAGTTTGCCCACTTTTTGCAATTTTAAAAGTGGGGGGTTTTCATGCAAATCAGGTTTGATGGGAAGTGTACTCCACAGATTTAAAGGTACCGATTGGGATGGGGACTTTTTACATTTTTCTTTGGTGGGGAAACCCGAAGGACTGGAGATGTTTAAGGTTGTGAAGGTTTCCAAAACGGAGGCAAATTTGGTGGTGAAGAAAGAATAGATTAGGTAGGTGATGTCGGCGTAAATTTTGGATTTTCTTTTGGCCGATGCGAGAACAAAAAAGTATCTGAAGCAGTCCGGTTTTGATAGGGAAAATCATCCACAAATTTATTTAAGTGTGGAGGTGAGAGATGACATGGGTCATGGAAATAGTGATACGACTTTGGTGGTAACTCAGTTGGAGGATCAAAATGATAATGCGTAAGCAGGTAAGCATAAGTAGGGTGCTTAGTTTAGTATTTTGTCTTATGTCGCCTCCAGTTTGGTCAGTCATTTTATGCCACCGAATTATTTGAGAATCAACAGGATGTCAGCCTTCCTATTAAAATCTCCAGTTTTGATGCAGATCACCCAAAAACTGAAAACAGTGAGATTCGATTCTCCTTATTATCCAGTTACTATAGCGACCACTTGAAAATTGACCCTGTCACTAGAATCCTTTTTGTACTGAAATCTTATGATTTTAAACAACTCCAAGGTAAAGTTTCACGTAATATAAACTAAACTAGCAATTAACTTTAGTAGTCAAACGTATGACCTTGAAGAAATTCCACTTTCCTCACAAGTCAATCTCACACTGTATATTTTAGATAAGAATGATTGTAAACCAAGGTTTCCAAAGTTAGATTACAGTGCGGTTGTTCGCGAAGATTTAATGGCAAAGCAAGAGATATTACGGGTGAATATAGATAGAAAAGATATATCACCAGAGTTTAATCAGGTGATTTACAAATTAAAGGGAGAGTGAATATTTAATGTTTATTCTAAAACGGAGGCGATTACTTTACAAAGTGGGGTCACCGAGTGGGATTTAAGAAAAAAAGAATGGTACCATCGGACTCCCCAGGTCAAGGGCTATCGATCCGTTTAGATTTATAGTTAATTTTTTAGACATACGCTGTAGGAAACATAATATACTGAAATCCCGGTAAGGCGGACAGAACTAGAGTGGGGTCTACCCTGAAAATTTCCGAAGGCATTCTGTAGTAAACGTCCAACTCGTTTCTGTTCAACTTTGCGAACTCATCGGATGATAGCATGGCTTTTGTCTTGATTTTAACGTAATTCTTTAGCAAATTCCTAAAAAATAGAACTATTTTGTTATTCACTTCAAAATTAATCGGTAAAATTAAATCAAATATTACAGTTAATTAGACAATGTACCTTAACCCCAAGAATGAACACCCGATAAACTTTCATAGCATCTGGGAACTTTTTCTCCATCATATCTTGATAACCTTGGACAAACGCAAAAAACTTTTTAGACAGGAAATTCGTCACTTTCTTTTCCCGTTTCGGAGGTCCAGGTATCAATGGCGGCTGATTTGAAGAATTAATACTCCGCTGCGGGAGTGGTGCCGCTGGCAGTGGTGGGGACGCTAGTGATGGCGATACAACTTTCTCTGGCACTGGTACAATTGGTTTACTTTTACTTCCTCCCCCACTCCCCCCACTAGTTTCCCCTGTCACCATTCCTAATTGCTGGAATGTATGCAGCTGCCGCCGCAGCTGCAAAAGGACCACTGCCCCTCCAACTCACAAGTTACGTCATTCTCCTCACGATGAATTCGTCTTGTCCCCTCCAAATAACGACTACATAAAGGAATCAGTCTTCTGGTATGGCTAGTTGTGCTTCTACTGTCTATGTATGGTAATTGATGATGATGCTGGCTGACTAGTATCATTTAAAACTAATTGTCCTAATCGGTCCGACTTTCTTCGAAAAAAATATTTAAAAAAAATAAATGCAAAATTAGTCGATCAATTATATATTGCTACACTGCTAAAAATATTTTTAGTTATGTACTAAACTTACCTGTTAATTAAACTTGATTGATACTGATAAGCACGTATAGATCTTGATGCTGAAGGCGATGAGAACCTGACCATTCTACAGTTTCTACTGCAAACCACAGCCCCCATCCTCCTCCAGCTTATCATGCCAAACATTTTTCTTTAAATATTCTCTGGTGTCGCCTCCAATTCAAGAAAAAAATTGCATGGTATCCTCCACAAACTTTTCAAAATGGGATCAGAGATCACTGCTGACTTGGCGTCGTCGAAAGAGATTCACTTTCACCGTCACATACATATATTCTCAGTTTAACTGTGAAATCGTTTACAAAATACTGAACTAGACCACCATGCGTCCCAATCCCAATAATATCTGATCTCAAATCTCAACCCCATCGATCGCATCTGTTAATGTTGCTTGGAATTTTAATTGGTAATTACAAGAGTTATTAACAAAATCGTGTTGTTCATACGGACGGAAGTACTATAATGTGTGCATTGTGTCGTCGTGGTAGTGACAAAATTAACCTATTATTTTTTCTGTCTAATTTCTAGGAGCAATAATGGGTTGGGATTCGATACAGGTTTGCTTGACAATTTAAACATTAAAATGGCTTCAAAAGTGGAGGAACGGTAACTGTAAGAGGATAACTGAGATTGAATTAAATGAATAGTTGAAAGGTAAAACAATCGAGATTGTGATTAATTTTTAAATGGTGAATTTATAGTTTTTTTTTACTTTTAGTTATTAATTTTTGTGGTTTTAGATGGACACCACCGACGACACCAATATCACTGATAATGTCAACCCGATTGTATCTGCGGGAGATCCCACTTGTTTAGATGTTGGCCTCGACCTTCATGGTACGGTGAACATAGAGCCAGAGGATGAACCAGAATTGGAAGGTGGAGAAGATGGAGGTGACGATACTGGATGTAGTACCTCAAATCAGCAAGCCCTGATTGATGAAACCCCAAACCCTGAAGAGTACCTGGTCAACCCTAACAACTTATTGTATGAAGAGCAAGATCAAAATATAACATTTGTAGATTCATTAGGAACACCAGCGCCACATGATATTAAAGTACCTTTTAATTCTCCTCTCATCTCCATGACAACAGCTGGGATTGCAGGGACCTTGTCATCGTTACAAGAAAATATTAAGCCATCTCAATTATCATTTTTAAATAAGAAGCAATTCACCTCCGAAATGAAGCAGAGTATAAAAGATATTATAAATGAGTGTACCAGTGTATTAGACAAAGATCCCCGAAAGTACCACCCGTTCTACCTCCGAGTTCACAAGTACACCACAATTGGCAGGCAATTGGGCTTCATAAAATTCCAAAAAGAGGTGAACTCTTTTTAGAAAAAGTAAGATAATTTTGCAGAGTTTCAATTTCGAAAGCGGGGAGGTAATAAGGATGAGTTTTATTTTAATGGTGAACATTCACCCTGTTTGACTTACGTGCTTAAAAGAAAAGTAATCGTTCAAGGGAAATTAATTTGTAGGAAAGTGAATCAAAAAGAGAGAAATTTAACTTTCAGTATGGTTAACAGCTTGGTGCGAAAATTGAGAAGGGAGTGGTAGGACGCTGGAGTAAGTTTGGAGGGAATTCGGGATAATTTGAAATTCCGAGTTTTTTGAGGAGGTGAAGCACATCACATATCCGGGTGCAACGATGACAGTGAATAAGTAATGGAGTTGTTTAATTGACGGTTTTCCTGGCGGGGCTGGGACTGGAAGGAAAATGGAGGTGGGGGTGGTGGAGGATGTACCTTTGAAAAGAAGTAAAAGAGAACGGAAGGTGCCTGCACGTTATTTTGAAGCACTGGAAGTTGAAAAAGATGAGAAGCGAAATGTTACGGAGGAACATTTCGAACAAGATTACCAAAATGGTTGAGAAATTTGAAGATGGGGCATCAGGCACTCCAAAATGGAAAAAAAAAGAAAGCGCATCAAAAAGGAGCCTGAACTTGTACACAAATTGGGTTGTCCCACGACCAAAAATGAAGATAATTTTGAGATGGAAAATATGGTGTCGTTAGAGGAAAATCGAGAGTTTAGAAGATACTTGGCTAAAACATGTAGGAAAGATATGACGACAGAGGAAGCTGAACAAGTGAAGAAATATTATAGGGAAAAGTATTATGCCAAGTTGGCTAGTATGAAGGCTGAGGAAAAGGAGGACTGGAAGGCGAAGAGGAGATTTTACGAGATGCAGAGAAGGTTGAAAATGCAGGAATTGACGGAAGAGTAGATGGAGAGGAGGAGAACAATAAATTATGTGAAGAAACAGGCGTACTTGGCGTCAAAGCCGAAGGAATGGTTGGAGGAGAAGGTGAAGAAAAGGAAGAAAAAGACGAAGGAGACAGTGGAGCAAATGACGGAGGAACGGAAGGAGGAGGTAAAATTGAAAGACAAGTATAATGTTTAAAGTTTGATTGTGAATAAATTTTAATTGATTTGCTTTTGGAATTACAGAGGCGGAGAAAGCACAGGGAATATGTGAAAAGTTTAACTGGAGAAAAACTGCAGAGATATAAAGTATGAAGAAAGGACTGAGAAAATATCTGTCCAAGTTAAAAAGAGAAAATCCTGAGGAGTACTGGAATAAAACAACGGATAATCTTAGAAAGAGATGGACAGAGTGGCTCAAGTACCAGAGAGAACGAACCCAACAAGAAAGTCCAGAAGAAATGGAGGCTAGTCTTTTGAGATACAGAGTAAATCAGGGGAAGAGAAGAGAACGGAAAAAACTGGAGCAGCAGGGAGCTCCAGAAGAGGAGATTATAAAAAGATTAAAATTTGTCGAGGAGTTTATAAGAAGTCAGCCAAGACGTGCTAAGCTAACAAAGTGTGTATTAACCAAGAACGGGAGCGAGAAAGCCACATAATGTGGCTAATCCAAGATTAAGACCAGTAAATTGGGATAAAGTTGAAGAAAATGTTGACCCGACTACCTCCTCAAAGTTTTACACTGGCAAGAAGAGAGGTAGACCGAAGAAGAAAGCGAAAGAAATTGTAATTGACCAGCCACCGAAAATTGACATTGACACGGATACCACGATCACCGCCGCCACCACTACTACCGAGCTAGTATCGATATCTCATCAAGTTCTAACAGTCACAGTGTTAACGCCATTCCGACAAGTTACATTACCACAACAGCAACAACTTTCAGTTATCCAACCAACAAGAATCACTTTTACACTTGTAGCTCAATCAACAGGCATACAGTAGCCAATGTTGCAAAACTCATTTGAAACTAGTGTGTTGGAGCATTACACAACTGACCATTCTTTTAACCCCCTGGTGATGATGATGGGGGTAATTATGGTGACACTTTTGACGATCAACAGCATACCACACTTTTTCCCTCCTCTCTGGGAGACTCCCAAAAGTATTGTTTTGTGGAGGTCACCTCCATACCTTCCACGTTAATTACTCATTCACCTGCAATTTTTGTTACGAATGCAACCGTTCCTACATTCCAACTTTGGGATGTGGTGTTTCCAATTAGTGCTTTACAACACCAGCAGCCAGTAGTTCCAACAATTATTACCCCAACCGTTACAACGACTTCGTGTCCACCTTTAACTACCTCCACCACAATCCCGACCAGTCCTGCGATAATCGAAAGTAATTTGGTCCAGTTGGAGATTCCAGTTGACACTGAGCATATTTTTAAAAGTGACATTGCTGTAGTTCCTTACAATTCTGATAACCCAGAGGTGATGATTATACCAGATCAAAAGGCTTGTCCTCCTTCTAGACAAGCTGGAATTTGTGATGAATGTGGGAAATGCTTTACCCCCAACTTTAGTCTCCAGCTTTACAAGCATATTGCCCATCCCGCGGATCCCTCCGCTCTCATTTGTCCAAAATGCCAGGTGAACTGCACAAGCACGGTCACACTTTGGAACCACTTTGCTAACAATCACCTTCAAGATGTGGGGGCATTTCCGGAGGAACTCTTCCCAAACAAGAGACCAGCTCACCAAAATCGAGCCAAGTCAGAACCCTACCAGCAAAAGCGCTTTGATCCCAGCGTTCCTAATCATTGTGTTCATTGTGGAAAGACATTTGTTCAAAAGTGTACGCTGGACGACCACATCAGAAGGGCACACGAAGGGAAAGGCCATTTCTGTGATGTTTGTGGCAGGGATCAGCAATCCACCGCCAAAATGTGGCGTCACTAAGTGGAGCGCCACAACATGACAGACCTGGCTCCCCCAGAGGGTGTTCCCGCTGGGGATTGGAAATACTGTGGAGAAATTGTGATGTGGGGCTATGAGCAACACGTGAAAAAACGACATCCCGACCAATTGTCAGATTTTCAAGAATGGTACGTCCCAGAGCTGGGCACAGCACCAAAGCAGCATGCTCCCGTTACCAAAGTCAAGTGTCCCCAATGCCCTTCCATTGTCAGCTCGTCACAAGGTGTTGAGGCGTCACATCAAGCAAATTCATACAGACAGACCTAGGCATCCATGTCTCGAATGTGGGTTTCCCTTCAAAAGCACTACAGAGATCAGCATGCTGTTGCGGACATTGAGAAACGACTTGAAGCTAAACAGTTAATTAAAATTGTAAATGAAAAGCATTTTAAGGCAACTTGTCTTCTTTGCTCTGTGGATTTACCGGCAAGAGCTACTTACTGTACGCGCGCACTTTGTACGAGCTCATCATGAAATATTCCTGGAATGTCAGGTAGCTTCGCTTCCCATTTTTGATTGTAAAGTTTGCCAGGACAACTTTTCAAAGGAGATCCAGCTAAAGAATCATATGGAAAGCTTGCATGCAGACAAGTTACATCCATGTCAGCACTGTGTAATTTACAAATAAAGTGAGGCGGAGCTCAAAAAGTATGAAAATGGTCACAAGAAAAATGAGATGGCGAGAAAGAGAAAGCTGGGAATATGTCACATTGGTGATGAATATGATGCCAGGACAAATTTGATTGCGGAAGGGGAGACGGTCATTCCAGCAGATTTGCCACTGTTGCTAAGGAAACATATTACATCTGAGTATTCCGATCAAATTATTCCCTGTCCAAATCAAAAATGCTTGAAATATGGGACCATTGCGGTGGATTTTCAGAATCATTTGTCAAAGTGTAAAGTGAATGGGGTACTAAAGTGTAAGCAGTTTGCACAAGAGACGATGCACTGCACCGAGTGTATGGTTTCGATAAGGTTGTACTTGAAGGATAAGCATTTCATGTCCGCCCACAACATGCAGCCAGAGAAGAAAAAGTTTACTTGTGGGAAATGTGTTGGAAGAGTTTTTGTCAATCAAACGTTTCATGTGGCTCATATGCACCAGATTCATCAAGTTCCGGTAAGCATGAAGACATGATTTTCTAAAGTTTAATCTGTAGATACTTACGAGGATATGACCAGGTCTCTTAATCGGCTAGAGCTTTGAAAAATAGTGAAATATATCAATTTTGGTACGCTGATTAAGAATATAATTACCAAAATCCCGAATGGAGCCATTTGGAATTATGCGGAACGAGTATAGGTAACGCTTTTGTAATGGC
>JAQFXM010006959.1:0-12511 GCA_034693345.1 Entomobrya multifasciata | reverse complement strand
GAATTCTGAATTCAAATCTGATTCTTAATCTGAATTATGTGCACTATAACTTGGCCTTCCTTTTGTGGCATCAACAGCTTTTAAGCTAGGGAAAGGCACTATAGGATTGCTGTTACTGTGGGTTTTCTTATGTAATGCAAAAGTTGCAAAAAAAACACTTGAGCAACAACGTAACTATTTTAATCATTTCAGTGTACAGTGTAACAGCAAAGTTACAAAACATGCATGAATGCAGAAAGGTACAACCAACCATGCATAACCAACAATTTTAATTGAAGAAATGGTAACCCGCTGCCATATTTACGTAATTAACCATTCGATAACTATGCTATGTATCATGCTTGTACACATATGCTGGGTTTGCTTGAATACAATAAGCAGTTATCATTCACTAATTCTCAGAGTATGCCATTACAGTGTGAAAGTTCGAGCTTCGGACTTCCTCTTCCCGGCTTCGATATCTAATGGGCCCAAATATTTTTAGTTTTATATATAAAAACATGAAATAAACAGCTCAAAACGCACAGCTCGAAATGCACACTTAGTGATCACAACTTTAACATGCAAACGCAATTACAATAGTAATGCCGCACCGGCTTACTTATAATGCCGTTTCCTAATAAACTAATTATTAACTTACGAGGGAATTCCAGATTGTGTGACCGAAGTTATGCCTTCATACTTTGCATGGTAAAAGTACTTTATTAGAGTAGTTATGCCTCATATTTACTTTTTCTGAATGGGCCCTTAGTCATAAGTTACATGCTGATGTTTAATTTGAAGGCATCAAGGCAGGTGTACTTAAGGCCTAAGTGTCCATTAAAAGTCAGTACAATTAAGTGGTCAGCAGGATTAAATTTGTTGATTATAATAATTTTAGTCATAAAAATCCCTCTGATTACATAACCACGGAATTTGAAAGCATTTGACAAATGTGAATCGTATTTTCCAAGATACGTTTGTAGTGCTGGTCTAAGCCAATCCACTGCGCTTGATTCACCTCTTTAGAATTCTTGCAAAGTTAAAACGTCAAAATTTGCTCCAAATTCAAGTTATAGTTTTTTCGTATTGTAATCTTTATACAAAAATATCGATTTTGTAATAACTAGTCTAAAAAATTCAAATTACTGACCATGCCTTAAGCTCTCAGCCAGAGCTCTGCTTGCAGATGCACTACTAGCAGAATATGCAGTAGCCTCATAATTGGTTTATCAACGAGTAAGCTTACTTATTTATGGTAAAATTGTTTTATTGTGCTAACACTCAACTAGTATACACGTTTAAACCTTCTTTTACTTTTAATCATTTCGACCTCAGCGTCTTTTACCTTACCTGGTTTGATTGCTAGAAATGTAACATGACTTTTGACTTTTGGCATGTAACTTTGGACTAAGGCCCATTCAGAAAAAGTGAATATGAGGCATCATTACTCTAATAAAGTACTTTTACCATGCAAAGTATGAAGGCATAACTCCGGTCACACATTCTGGATTTCCCTCGTTAGTCATCAGTGTCCACGTTTACGTATATTCCATTTATCTATGTAAAAAATAGTTTTATTGGACAGGTATTTAATTTCCAACAAAACCATATTTTTAAATCTTTCTTCTTCTTTTATCGTTTTGTAATATTGATTATATTTTAAATACTATATAAAAGCTTATTATCTAAACTAAGATTTTAAATTATTTTTTCTTATTAAAATGGATACAGATAAATCAATATTATTACCCAATATATGAATCTAAACTTAGATAATAAAAGCTTTAAAAATACTAAAAATATAACCATTTCAACACACTTATTTGGAAAAAATTAAATACCGTAAACCTGGAAACAAAATGGGCCAAAAATATGTAAATAAGAAAACTGGTTGTATCTTTAAAGTAGCTGTGCATTAATCGGAGTTGACTATTTTTAAGTCGGACATTTAAAGTCATATCAAAAAATTTAAAATATTGGTCAATAAAAAATTATTTAAAACAGAGCTTTATGAAAAAATGGTTTTCTTCACAGACAAACAGATAAACAGACAGACAGACCAACAGACAACCTTTTTATTCCATACCATCCATCACTCTTATAATATACCATTATGACACCCTTTTAAACCCTTTATCATATTCGGATATAAAACCTCGCCAATAAATTATTCATACCATTTTTTAATTTACCATAAAATATTCCTTAAATAGCCATAAAACCATTTAAATACCAAACCCCAATCTTTACACGCGCTACGCATGCAAGTTCAAAAATAAAATTTAAAAGTTTAAGTTTAAAATTTAAATCCAAGTAAACCATGTCGCTAACATTAGGCGCATACAAAGTTCAAAATCTTCTTCAAAACTTAATCCCCACACCTTATGCCGTAGATTTACAAACCAATCTTCTAATTCAGAATCCCTCATATCAAAAACGTTTTCATAAACTCTGGCGCCAAGTAACCTTAACTTCATTCACATTTTTCGGAGTTCCAATAATCTTTTACCGTTTACTATGGCTATTCTTCCATTGGAAATCCTTCACAATAAATCACGTCGACCAAATAATCCTTCATATATTTGTGCTTGGTGCATCCTTTGTCTTTTTACCAGCTTGCTACACAATTCACAAGCACAACATTGAAATTCTATACATTGTCAACCAACGTTGCAAAATAGTGCCTGTTACTAATTCCTCGGACACGTCGGCTTCAAAACTTTTAAACTTTTCGATAAATTTACCATTTCTTGGAAAAACTTCAATTTACGAAATATTCGTGTACGGTTTATCATCAGTTTTTCCATTACTTGTTTCAGGAATAACCGCCCTGCCATTTGCTGTATCTTACGAACCTATACAATGGATACTTAGTAGTTCTATAATATTGACTAAGTGTTTGGCGGCGCTTATATACTTTCTTTATATGACCTACGCAGCTGTTATGGTTTTATCAATATTGCTAATTATGATAGTTGCTTTAGAAGGAATAGTTGGATACTCGTTTAAACTTCACTTTTACAAGTTTCCTTATTCGAATCTCATGCGTTTAAAATTTCGCTTGTGCTACAAGAGGTTTCGAACATTACAGATATTCATAATTTTAGTAAATTCAATTTTCAAGGATTTCCTGACTGTATTAATTTTCGTTGGCGTATTAGCAGCATCTTCTGCAGCGTTTATGACGCTGAAAATGTACAGCGTTGTGAACATATTTATGTATTTATTGGGCCCTGCGGCTACAATATTGTGTTTTGAGTTGGCGTTGATACTGACATATTTAGCAAATTTTCCTTATAAGAATACAAGGATATTTGGATTGTATTGGAGACAGTTTGCTACTAACAAGGAAAATAAAAGGTTGTTAAGAGCTTGTAGGCCTTTTGGATTTAGTTTGGGACCTTATGGTGTTGCAAGGGCTTTGTTGGGCTTACAAATTTGTGATGATATTATACATAATACAGTAACAGTGTTACTGTTAGGTCCTGAAATTGGTTAAGTTTTTGAAAATACTGTTCGCATATTTGGTTAAGAATTCTCATTGACTTATTGACGTTATCAATCTAAAAATTTAAATAAGTTTGATGGTTCTTCAAATGTAAGTTAAAATTATAGCCCATTATCATTTCATTTAAAGATTTCCTACGAAAACGATACTTACGAAAAAGCTATAAAGTATAAGGGGATTTCAAATAAAGTGTTGATGACGCATGCAAGAATTTGCTGGAATTGTATGCACGTTTTTTTTCTTAGTCTGTTTGAATTTCGTTTCTTATAATTAACCATTTTCTAATATGGCAAACACTTTTTAAAGTGCATTATCACACATGGGCTTTTAAAGAAAAAGACAAAATCCATCGCGACTCATAAATTGGACGTTAAAATTTTAATTTTTTTAAAAAATAAGATCCAACTTGCACAAAACGTGTCTAAACTTATGCCACCTTAGCTTAAGCTTAAACACAATTTTAGCTTAAGCAATTCAAAAAACATTGAAAAATGAAATTTTAAATGTTAAGCTATGAGCGTATCTTAATTCTTAGCTAATATTTATTAATAAATGTTTGTTTTTTTAATTGCAAATTTGTAAACCCTACTATTTCTGATTAATATCCATAGTTGTTTTATTTTCCATGCTTCACCTTCTAGTAAAGCCTGACAGCTTAATATGCACAAATATATAATACTTCTTTTTCCGAGTTTGGAGAGTTGTTCAAAATTGCATAGCTCGAAATTTTAATCAAAAAATTAACATTGATATTTTAAAAAAGGTCAAAGGTCAGATATTTTCATATGGGCAAATAAATTATCGTTTTTTTCCAAGGTTTCAATAGAAATCAGTCATAACATGTTAATTATCTCATCTTCGTGTTTTTGTCACGTCCTTACATGACTTGTTTATTTGCTCTCCACGTTTAAAAATATTCCATTTATCAAAAGTTTATGCGGGGATATCTAATTTCCAATAAAATCCATTTTGAAAAGTTTTTTTGCATCGTGATAATTCAACGGTTCGTTATAAAATTCAAATTCTACAATATTACTTTCTATTTAATACTCGTATTTAGAAAAATCTCAATATAGAATCAATAATGTTGCCCAGTAGCATAATAAATCAATAAACTTATATGATTTTTTCGTTTAAAATTTAGGTAAAAGTGCCCGAAGTTTAAAAATATGTAATAAAACCTGATCTGTAAAAGTCAAACGATCACTTATAAAAGATATTTACTTTTAATCGATTAGTTCAAATACAGCATTTGAATAAAAAAAATCATTTCCTAATTAACTATATTTAAAAAATACTGGTTTTAAATCATCATATTTTTCCAAATTTGAAGCCTAATATCATAATATTGTCATTGGTTCCTTAAACTTATTAGCCCATTCTGCTCAAAAATCAATAAATTGTTTTCAACTGATCATTAAAAGTTTCAAGTTAATTGGCGAAAGCGTTTAAATATCAAACAGACAGACCGACCGACTTTTTTATCTTTTAAAACCTAGTGAACCTATCAATACCATTCTGGCACTTGAATCCATAAGTCCAAATTTATTCTTTTTAATACTTTTTACATGCGAATTGACCCAATAAATTATTCAAACAATTTTCTTTAAATAGCCCAATAACCATTTATTCTACAAAAAAAATTGTACACGCTCATCATTCGAAAAGTCCATTTGTACTTACTTCAAAGTGAAATACGTTTGATTAAACATGTCTCTAATATTGGGGGCATATAAAGTGCTTAACTGTTTCCAAAAAATAATCCCCATACCTTTTGCTGTAGATTTATTAACCAATCTTCTAATTCAAAATCCTGTCCATCAAAAACGTTTTCCCAAACTTTTAAGCAACTTGACAATAATTTCCTATACATTTTTTGCAGTTCCCGTTATACTATATCGATTACTATGGCTATTCTTTCATTGGAAATCCTTCACAGTAAACCACGTAGATCAAATAATCCTTTACATATTTGGACTTTGTGGATCTTTCGTATTTTTACCAGCTGGCTACACAATTTATAAGAAAAACATTGAAATTCAATACATTGTCAACCAACGTTGCAAAATTATTCCTGTTACTAATTCCTCGGAAATGTCTTCTTCAAAGCTTTTGAACTTTTCATTATATCTACCATTTATCGGAAAATCGTCAATATTTGAAATATTTATTTACGGTTTATCATTAATTTTCCTAATTGTCGTTCTAGGATTAACCTCGTTACCATTTGCGATATCCTACGAACCTGTACAATGGGTACTAGGCAGTTCTGCAATTTTGACTAAGTGTTTTGCGGCGCTCATATACTTTATTTATATGACTTATGCAGCTGTTATGATACTATCTACATTACTGATAAGTAAAGCCATTTTAGAAGGAATTGTTGGATACTCGTTTGAACTTCACTTTTACAAGCTTCCTTATTCAAATCTCATGCGTTTAAAATTTCGACTGTGCTATCACAGGTTTCGGACATTGGAAATATTCTTAATTTTGACAAGTTCTATTTTAGTGGATTTCCTAACAATATTAATTTTTGTTGGTGTATTAGTGGCGTGTTGTGCAGCATTTATGACGTTGAAAATGTATAGTGTTTTGAACATATTTATGTATTTGTTGGGACCTGCCGCTACAATATTGTGTTTTGAGTTGGCGTTGATATTGACGTATTTGGCTAACTATCCTTATAAGAATACAAGAATATTTATATTATTTTGGAGACAATTTGCTATTAGTAAGGAGACTAAAAGGTTGCTAATGGCTTGTAGGCCTTGTGGATTTAGTTTGGGACCTTATGGTATAGCAGAAGCTTTACTGGGTTTTCGAATTTGTGATGATATTATACACAATACGGTTACATTGTTACTTTTAGGGCCTACAATTGGATAAATTTTAAGTTCAAAGTTCTTAAAATATTCAGAGTGTACATTTACTGAGTTTATCACACAAAATGTCCTTTTTTAGATCAAAGTGACCTTACATTGTCAAGTTTTTTCATACTAAGTGTTGCCTTTAAAATTATATTGTGGTTTGAAAAGATGTCCCGTCAACATTTCATTTACAACCTGAACAAAATTAATACCTGAAGGTAAAGTGAATGACAAAACATTTGCTTTGTGCAACCTCTGTTTTCCATTATAATGCGCTGTTTGCGAAATTATGTCGAATGTTTGTGAAAAGCACTAATAAACAACTCAAACCTAATATGAATTCACAAATAATTGTAAACATATTTAGCGAAAAGCTTTATATAAAACAAGATAATACGAGTGTGTTTTGTGTTAAGAATATGTCAAGTCATTATTGTCAAAACCATTTTCAGAAAATACAAACTAGCTGCACAATTGGTAAAAGCTAAAACCTTAGCAACAAACGTACAAAATTATCCTGTCAACATCAAGATAAAACTATCGCTTAAAAACCTAAACATACAAACTATTTTTTTGAAGCATTCAATTTATTTACATAAGTTAAATAATTGTTTTGAATATATGTGTGAAGAAAAATTATGTAAGTTGAAACTCGACAAAAATGTTTTCGTGTGATTTATTCCTGTAAAGAAGTATACCATAAGAAATTCAGCTACAATATTAGAAACTTTGAAGAAGAAGAAACATCGCGGTCTGAAATTTATCGTTGGCTTTGTTAAAATCAAACTTTAAAATAGCTCAAAAATGCCCACAAAAGCAGTTTTTGAAATACTCAGCATTTGGTGCGGGGTTTCTGGCAAAATATTGCAACTCGTTCCTTTACATGTCACATTCAATAAAAAATATCCTGGCGTCCAGGTTTCCCACAAGCATATCAGCAAACGTGTGTGGTTCTTCTGGCGCACATTATACCTAATATCCATAATATTCACAATACTTGAACTTTTCTTCTTAGCTGTTCTCCCGAAACAGAAAAATATATTTACAATAACGTACCAAATAATATGTCTTCTTACAAAATTAATGACATTCCAATTTGTCATTGCATTCCAAGAAACGTCCTCAGAAATATCTCAATTCTTAAATATTTTGTTGTCGGATAAAATCCAACAAGTTGTTTAACAAACATGAAAATATGTATACCTGTCAAAGTCATGTTTTCTTATTTGTACTTTTGTACATTACAATAGTAACTTTTGGATTTTATCTTTTTATTATACCAATCATGACACTTTTTATACCATGTCTTCTTAGTAGCACAATGAATCAACTGTTTAATTCAAATTGCTCATCGTCTCTATTCTTTCGTGGGTTTGCATTTTTGACTCAGTTCACATTTATGCTGCCAGTTGCGGCAACCGCATCAACTGTACTTTCAGTTTTTATGATTATATTAAATGAAGTTAGTACGAAAATTAAACACTTTTGGTAAGTTAATATAATGTGCGTTTTAAATTAAACCTTATTCGCTGGAGATGATTTTGGTTTTTCTTTAATTAGGCTACTAGTTAAACTCTCAAGTCGTATTGGAATTCGTCAAAAAGGCGAATATCTGTGTTTTTGCTACAGACAAGTGCAAATCATTGGAATTCTTTGCAATAAATGTTTTCAGATGTACTTTTGGCCAACAATTGAACTAGCTGGAGGAATTTGCTCAATATGTGTTCTTTACGTTTTATCAGTGTGCTATGGTCGTTTGCCTTTACTTGTCGTAGTAGTACTTGCGATTGTGAGTGCTGTAATAAATATATTTTGCTGTATATTATTAGATATGGGAAGCAAGCCGGCACTATATTCCAGTAAAATATTAGCTACTTTAAGAATATGTAATGATGGTAAGCTTGTGCGTAAATATGTAAGAAGTTGTCCAAAAATTGTGCTTAAGGTTGGCGACTTCCACAAAATAGATAGACACCGGGCACCTTCGTTTGTTAGATTTGTGCTGCAACGAACTATGTTTTTGGTATTGAAAACTAAGTTAAGTAGTAATTTCGGAAATGCACTTAATGTTGCATTGCCAACTTGATTACGTTTCCTCTTTTTATGAATTGTTTGGTTTTATACAATATTTATTGATATAGAGAATGAGTTGTTTTACAAAATGGTCAATATTTTCAACTTTCTAAAACATCATAATACTGTTATTAGTTAATTAAAAACAACTGTCAATGTAAAGATAAAATTTAAACTTACCTATTTTTGGTTGAAGGAAAATATTTAGAAGTTTGAAAAAAATTACTTAACTTAACGTTGAACATTTAAAGGATGGTAAGCCTTTAAACAACCAAAAAATCATGAACACGGTTAAAAATGCAACGTTTTAATTTATCTCATGATCATTATTTTATAACGATTTCGCTCAATATCAGTTATGTATGTACCCAATGTATATATTATTTACAACTTAAGCAGCGTAAACAAAAGAGTTAGGTAATTGACAAAATGTTTACCAAGGAAAATTTTGTTTCCTATTCAAGTAAGGTTTTCCGCGTAATGATTGTCAAATTTTAGGCGAAATCTGTAATTATATAACTGAAACAAAAACAAATTTGCAAATACCTTTGAAATATACATAGAACCGCAACATAGCAGTTATAATTTTAACCCTACAATTTATTATAGTAAATATTAATTCCAAAACCCTTTAAAACAGTTTTTGATTGTTACCCAATAAACGTGTTTTCGTAAAATTTGTTCGTGTAAACAAATACTTTGTAGTAAATAACATCTCGGTTGTCAAAATTTTTACTCCATTAATTTCAAAACATTTTAAAGCACAACCCAGTCAAAATTTAGCCCTTGGCAATGTTAAACGTAAACCCTTGCAAAAATACCTCTAAAAGCATATCTTCAAGTACTCAGCATCTGGTGCTGGTTCTCAGGCCAAATTTTACAACTTATTCCACTTCAAGTAAAATTCATCCTAAAATATCACGGCGTGCAAGTTAACCACCAAAATATAAGTAAACGAGAGTGGCGATTCTGGCGTATTTTCTATCTTATGTCCTTTATTTTCTCAATAGGTGAACTTTTCTACTTAGCTGTTCTCCCGAAACGCAAAACCATTTTTACAATAACTTATCAAATTATTCGCTTTCTTGCAACATCAATGATAATTCAATTTGTTATAGCTTTTCATGAAACTTCATTCCAAATATCACAATTTTTTAACATTTCGTGTCGAATAAAGTACAATCACAAGTTAGCCCTTCAAAATTAAAGTTTTAAATGTTGGCAAGGTCATTTTTACCTTTTTTACTCAAAACGATTGTATCGTTTGGATGTTATCAGTTTGTTGTACCCACTATTACACTCTTTACACCTTGCCTTCTAAATAGTCCACTAAATCAACAAATTCATCTTATTTGCTCGTTATCTCTGCTGTTTCACGGGTTTGTATTTTTCCTACAGTTCGCATTATTTCTACCAGTTGCGGCAACCTCAACAACTGCAACTGTAGTTTCAGTGTTTATGATTATCTTAAATGATGTCAGTACAATATTTAAAGATTTTTGGCGAGTTAATTTATACAAATTTCTTGTTTTTTCAGCTTTCACAGGAAATTATAAGCTTAGTTTTGTAATTTTCTTTTAGACTTCTAGTTAGATACCCAGCCAGTAATAGATCTCCTAAAATGGAACCATATTTGTGTTTTTGCTATAGAAAATTACAAATTATTGGTATTCTTTGCAACGGCTGTTTTCAGATGTGCTTTTAACCAACAATTGAACTAGCTGGGGGCATTTGTTCAATATGTGTGCTACACGTTTTAGCGTTGTGCTATGAGCGTATGCCTTTATTTGTGGTGGTAGTATTTGGTATACTTAATGCTGTTATAAATATATTTTGTTATATTTTGTTACATTTGTGAAGGAACCAGTTTTATATTCTGCTAAACTAATTTGCAAATTCAGGTTATTCAATTGCGGCAAATTCACTCGGAAATTTGTTCGAAGTTGTTATAAGGTTGTGCTTAGCATAGACGATTTTCAAAAATCGATTGACAAAGAGTTGTATGGTTTATTAGATTTGTTTTGCGAAGAACCTTCTTTTTGGTTTTGAAAACAAAGTTAAGTATAGATTTCGGGAAAACAGTGATTGATGCATTAACAACATAAATTGGTAAGGTCAGTATTTAAATCATATCAATTTTTAAATATGACCATCAGAAGATTTTGCCGTCAACTTCTTTGTTAATACATATTCAACAGCGTATTCGGTTCGAGAAATTTTTAGATGGAGGGTTTTTGAAAATACGTAAAATTACCGAAGCATAATTATTGTTTTGCTAAAGTATTAAAGGCTTCACATGAAAAGCTTTAGATAAATAATCATTTCAAAATATTATCAAAACCAATTAAATTTGTTGTCCAGCAATTTAGCGTTCATTTTATAACAACCTTTGGTTATTTTTCCAATATTCAGTCTAGCCACACCTGTCTATATAGTTAGACTTAATAAATTAATGAAAAGGGTATTTTTATTTCTTTATTTTTATTTAAAAAAAACTACTGAACCAGTGTTATTATTATTTATTATTATTAAGATTCCAGATGTCTTATATTTGAGCTGTATATTTACAATAAAAGTGCTTTAACAGGTTACATATATGGCATAAATTATTGTTCTTAAATCCTTTAAAAGCTCCTCCAGCTAGGTATCAGAAACTTACAACGGATCACCAAGAAAACAGCATACTGCTATGTTATAAATTCATACTGGAAATTATATATTCTATCATATTATACAATATCATGGCTACCAAACCGAAGTTTTAGATTGACCCTAAAAGTAACATTGTAACTGTGTTTTGTACCATATCGTCACAAATTATCAAACCCAATAGTGATATTACTTTACCATAAGGACCCAAATTCAAGCTTAATGGCTGGCAAGCCCGCAACAAAATCCGGTTTTCTTTACGTTCAACCAACTTTTTCCATTTAGATTTGAAAATTTTCAAATTTTTGTGCGGAATGCTGCCCAAGTATGTAAGGAAAACGGCCAATAAAATACTAGAAACTGTAGTAGTTAGTCCCAACAAATACATCAATATATTCACCAAATTGTACATTTTAAAAGTTATAAATCCACCAGACGAAGCTATTAAGACTTCGACGAATATAAAGACTGTACAAAAGTCAAAGTAGATTATATTTGACATTGTTTAAAAAATCTGCAATATTTGAAATCGCTTGTAACATAGTCGAAATTTAAAATTCGTCAAAAAATGGTCGGAAAACTTTTGCAAACTAAGTACAAATGAATACTTAATAATTCCTTCTAAAACGGTAATTATGGTAAGCAAAATTCATAAAACTATAACAGCCGCATATAAAGCAATACTGAAATAAACAAATGCTGCAAATAACTTGGATGAAACCGATGAACTTTGAAAAATCCATTGAATTGGATCGTAGGAAACTGAAAATTTGGTTTACGAAAGCGTGAAAAGTATAGGCCATTCTATTGATTGTGTAACTATTGCGTTTACTTTAACCGACGACAAGTGGCCTGAGCCAGTGAGTTCCCATGGGAGACTATGAATCCAAATATTATCCCATTTTGCAAAACTTAATTTACGAAAACGTGTAAAGTATAGGTCATTCTATTGATTGTGTAACTATTGCGTTTAGGTGAACCGACGGAAGGTGGCCTGAGCCAGTGAGTTCGCATGGGAGACTTTAAATCCAAATATTATCCCATTTTGCAAAACTTGATTTACGAAAACGTGTAAAGTATAGGCCATTCTATTGATTGTGTAACTATTGCGTTTACTTTAACCGACGGAAGATGGCCTGAGCCAGTGAGTTCCCATGGGAGACTTTGAATCCAAATATTATCCCATTTTGCAAAACTTGATTTGCGAAAGCGTGTAAAGTATAGGCCATTCTATTGATTGTGTAACTATTGCGTTTACGTTAACCGACGGAAGGTGGCCTGAGCCAGTGAGTTCCCATGGGAGACTTTGAATCCAAATATTATCCCATTTTGCAAAACTTGATTTACGAAAGCGTGTAAAGTATAGGCCATTCTATTGATTGTGTAACTATTGCGTTTACTTTAACCGACGGAAGATGGCCTGAGCCAG
>JAQFXM010006958.1:0-12512 GCA_034693345.1 Entomobrya multifasciata | reverse complement strand
CTCCTCACATCACCCCAACTATATCCAGCACACGAGCACAACAAAACATATAAACTGGACTATGACCATGAAGAGACCATGAGTTGCAAGATAGCCACAAATGGAGAAGCATCAAATAGTTCTCCTCAGGAATTTCAGTAACTTCATCATAAATATTCGGGACTATTTTAATTGGGCTTTTTCAGTCTTCCCAATTATAGTTTCCCAAGTTGTAATAATTATTATAAAAGTACTTATTATGAAAACAGTAAAATAAAGTTAACACTGTTTTGTATAAAATAAACTACAGCGTTTCCTAAGTTTTGGGTTTATTTCCATAAAAGAAATTGACGCCCACTCATACGAACCAGGTCAGATGCTCCTTCTCCTCCCCCATAAGGAACAGAGTATCACAGTACATATGTTCTATAGGCATTGTACCAATATCATACCAGCACTGCACTGCTTTCTTTTTACTGGATTTCGTGCGTGCCAACTGTTTTCGAACCCTCTTATCAGAATTTGCAAGTTTGTTTTTCATGATTAGCTTGAGGCTGTAACTCTTTAACCACATACATTGTTTTCCTAAAGAGACAGGGATATAGAGCCACAACGATATGCAGCTATTTTCATTTTCCATGTACTTTTAAAATTGGTGTGTGTGTGTCATGTATACTTTCTAACAAAAGGTATAATAATAGCAAAACAAAGGTGTGTACCACAAGCTTTTTTATAAAGTATTATGTACCTACGACTTAACAAGGCTCACAGGGATCTAATAAACTTGAAAGAGAGTGAAAGGTTGTTCTCTCTCTCTCTCGTCTAGATTTTTTTTCCAATTTACAAATCTCTGCTTAAAATCTTTTCCAGAGCAGTAAGCTGAGCTGAACAAACATACACGTTCAACTAGACTGGCATGCAACAAGCAAAGCTTGGTATATGCAAATTAATGTAAAGTGTGTACTATTTCAAACACTACAGTAAACATACATACAACCGTCTAAATACATACCTTCAACGCCATCATAGCCATATAGTATCATTTTAATTTCCAGCTTTCCACAATTGGACGAAAGTAATAATTTTCGAGGATATCGAAAGGGAGTGAACAGAGGCTTTAGATTGCAGGGCTTCCCACATTGTGGATACATTTTTTCTATGTTCATTTTCTTTTTGAAAGCGTAGTATGTTTATTAAATTCTTTAGCAGAAACACTGGCCAGAGGCTGAAGCATAGCATAAGCATAAAAGAGAAAAAAGAACTGTGTGAAACAGGAAGGTAGTGTGCCCAGTCATTCATCTCCGTCAACAGGCACGCATCGTTTTATGCAGATCATGAAGTTATTTGCATTCAAATAAGTAGCTTTAGACCAAATATAATTTACTGAACAAGAAATTAATATACGCCTATAGTTTTTAAAGTAAATGTTCCATTTGGTTACACACATACATACATGCATTTTTTCTACATCTAGTTGAGAAAATAACGAAAAGTCTCTTGCTGCAGTCAAAACAGAAACCGGAAACAGTATACATAAGCTCAATTTTTCAAACAGTGATTTAAATTGTGAGTGATTTCTACATTTTTATTTAATTTTAAATTCTGAGTTCTAGCTTATATGGAATTTTCATCAAAGATCAAACAATTTTGAAACCAAGTTATTTTTTGTAGTACAGACTTGTGTTTTGAAAAGCAATTTCGTTTGTTTCATTTCATTGTTGTCTCGTCTCTGGATGTAAATCTCACAAAGGATTCAAATAATTAGCACATTTGATTTGTGTAACCCGATGATAGGGAATTCGCTGGAGGCCCTAGCAGCCCACATTATTTTCTACGTCAATCCCGACCGTTAAATGGCACTGTCATTTCATACTTTGGGGCACTACAGATTATGTAGATTACACACTTCACACGTCCATTCATTTTCGTGAATGCTTATTAAAAATCACACTTTGTGATGGTGCTCAGGATAAGACACTACCTAATATCACTTGCGCGTTGTCGTCAGCATCAAGTGAAATAGGTCATATGACCAATCGACCAGACTTTTAATTAATCTTGTCATTTGAGAGTGAAGTATGTTTTTTGGTAGTTAGATGGATGAGAAATAGGATGTCATATCGATACTGTCATCATCATTGTTGTATCGCCATGCAATCATCATCATCTCCATCCCTTTAGATTTTGTACTCTTCCCTTTAATAATCCGATTTTACTCTAGGCACAAATCACTCATCACAGTCAAGCTAACTACCTAACCAGCTAATGAAAGGAGGGAACAACAATTTATAATTTTATTACAATAAAGTCTAGCTAGCTCGCAGGATTATAAGAGCCAAGTATATAGAAAAGAATAGAGAAAAAATGGGATTTTGATCCTACAAATGATAAACCTTGGCTTCCGGGCAGTTTTATTGTATGCTATGCTGGCTGTTGTGTTTGGTTTTTGACTTATTTTCTCGCAGTAATCGTTTCAACTTGAAACCATTGTGTGAGCGATCCTAGCATACAAACACATTTTACACCACATACAATAATCGATGTGTGTTACGCTACGTTCTAAATTTATGTCAGATTATGTTGAAAGATGATAGAAATAAAGCGAGAAGTAGACATTTTTCAAACTTTGGAAATTGATGTACAGCAGAGATATGTATCCTTTATACTGTTCGCTCTAAAAAACTAGGGACAATTTTATTGTTTATATAGAAGCTCTTTGAAGTGTAGAGATACATTGGTAGATTATATGATGAAACAGGGTGAAATGGCAATGAATGATTTTAACTGAGTGAGTGGCAGATGACAAATTAAACACGTTCTCATCCTGCCTTCAAGCTATTAATCATCGTGGCTTATATTTTCTAGTAGAACCATTCATTTCTCCACGAACTCTGCTGCAGTCTTTCCATCCTTGTTACATTGTGTAGCTCTTTAGAGGAACTGATAATGGTGCCACGAATAAAGAGAAAATGACGCAATGGACTCCGTTGGTGCTTCCTTAATTCTCTTCTGTTCTGACATATGTTAAGAAAATATGTTCAGACATAAATGATCATGTAAACGTATACAAGCATAATATTGTAAGTTTATTCGCATGATTGTCATCCGAAATGAATTTTCTTCCGTTTTAACAACCAGCCAACCAAATTTTGATTTCTTTCTTAAGAAGTGAGCAGAATGAGGTGGAAACGTTATCCTATATACTTTTGTTTTCTCCTTTTCCTCGATACATCGTTTATAAATCAAGTGAGAATAGTTTGACACGATTTTACGCGCTAATTCGTGGCTGCAGCTGGTATTGCTAATTCTTTCTTTTTTTCATTTTATTCCAATTAGTGTGCAATATAGGCATAATATTTATATACAATTCAGAATACATTAATAAATTGCGTACACATGTAGAGAGAGAAAACAGTTTGCGAGGCCAATACAACTGAGTAAGTATAAGCATTTTGGTAGAAAACTGCTGGTGGACAGCTCTGAGTAAGTTGTGTTTTGAGTGAATGAGATATTGATGAATGACTTTTTTATCCTGATCTTGACTTTACCCACATCATTCTTTCTTTTGTCGATATGTACATGCATGCATATGTGTGGACTATTCCACAGAGGTACTCTCACTGCCGCATGCTACTTTCTTTTTTCTTCTTTCTCTCTAATGATGCACAAGAACTTTGGGAATTTCCCACTTCCTTTGTGGCTTACCTCATAAAGCAAACTCGGTTATTGTAGCAGTTTGCGTTTGGTTAGATGGTTCGTCAATGGTACGCCAAACAGCTTTTTGCCCGGTTATTCCACAAAGACATTGCCCTATCGTAATACAACCACACTACATCTCTTAATTTTGACGTTCATGCTTCGTTCCGTATTTAGGTCAGATCGAAATAAATACATACTTGCACACTCTCCACAACTCCTCCAAACACTACCACCACATCTCTACTGCTGGCACATGACACCAAAATTGTATTGGATTGGGTAGAAAATTGAAACGCACAAGGACCACCACCAACGCCACTCCAAGTTGCCACATAATACTGAACTGAGCTCTTTTTTGTGCCCCTTGATATTTTTGCAATTTTCATTCCTGTTGCTACTGTGGTATTCCCTTGCCTTACTCTTGGCGAAATGGCATGGCATATGGATGATTATAGAAATGAGTTTATTGTACATTACGACTATCTAGAGAGATATGTATAGTCACAGAGAGATGCTAACAATATCAGCAAACTTCCTTTCTCTTTTTCTCTTTCAGTTTTTTGCTGATCTTTCACAAAGGCTAACAACAACTTTTACGCGCCACGCATTTATCCATAAAAGCCGTATAGTAGCTGTAACAAGTTAGATATAAAATGTAGCATGTTTTGTGTGTGTGTGCCTATGTGCATTGCCAGCCAAAATGATGATATTGATGATGGTAGAATACTAGAAACGAAAGACAGTTTGTTCCTTCGTGTCTGTCTCGGTATGGCTGTGTGGCAATGCGGTTTTGCAGAACAGTGGGACAATTTTTCCAAAGAATAAAATTGGTTTTCTTCCTAGTAGGAAAAATGTCTTCTACTGGGATATAGATGGGATGGAATGAAACTATGGAATAGAAAATAAAGCTCATAGCCATGTTTTAGTATTTTATAGTAATCCAACAACAGTGGTATTGTAAGCTAGTAAATGAATATATATATACGCCATCATTTCTTATGATGATATAATAATAAATGTATGTTCTGTCTGTGCCTCATAGCCTTGCTTCGCAATTGTCTTCGTATCAAAAGTACCAACCAACTACTGCCACCACCAACACACCAACCGTTGTAATCATACATTATGAGCATATAGAAGAACGTGATTCTCATTCGTGATGAATAATCTTTCTTCGTGAAAATTTCTGGCTTCTTTTTTCTCCCAAAAAATTGTATACACCAAGAATTCATTGTTGCACACAATAAGTTGTTGAGCAAGCAAGAAAAGTCACATCGGTGGTGGAGTAGCAGCAGAATGTATTCTCCTTAAAACAGAGCACTTGAATGGAGAGTTCTACAGTATGTAGTCTGATCACCAGGTTATCATTAGTATGCACGTTCCTATTATGAATCTACAAAAATGTATAAGCATATGGTATAACTTACTATATGGGCAAAATTCATAAAATATTACAATATCCAAAGTAGGACAAAAAAATGTTGTCTAAAAATGCGTATAACTGTGAAGAAGCCATGCGGGACATATTAGTTGGTTGTTGTTCGTGTGTGGTATCCTTAATTTTTCTTGTTTTCTTCCAAAAACACGGAAAGTCAGGAGGAAGGACTGTCGTTGTCAGAATTTTTGTAGTTTTTCAAAATGTGTAAAATGAGCAGAATATATGTATATTTTAAGCATAAAAATTACCTTGTATGTGGGCAGTTTACACTCCATAGCTTTTATACGTAAGGAAAGGTCTTGAAAAAAGGGTTTTTACATATACAAGTAGGTTAATTCAGTCTTGTTGTTGTGTCCCACAACGCTAATTATGTAAATTGGGAAGAAAGCTTTTCTTGATTTGGTGGAATAATCACGATTTTTAGACTCCTTTTGTTTCTCCAAAAAGGGCAAAGAGGAATAATGCATGTGAAATGTCATAAGGTGAATATTGCATACATTATCCTCGTCGACCATTGCGTTCTCCATTCTGGCCATGGCCATTCTACTTAGATGGAAAGATAAGTTGCTCTTGAATAATAATGTACTCAAATAAATGCGTACATGGACCGACTGGCGTGTGTGGTGGATGTCTGGAATGATTAGAAAAATCCATAGTACTTAGCAGGGTTCCTTGAAGAAAATTCTGTTTTCTTCCAAGATAAAAAAATACCTAAGTTCTATAAATAATGCATGCTTCTATTAAACAAACATAAAGTAAAATTTTTGTTGAAGATGAGATATGCGTCGCTATTATCATAATGCTCAAGAAGGCACACTGCACTAGTAAAGTTGAGTCAACTTGGCTATTTTGGTAATATGAAAATGATGATGATAATAATGATCATCATCATCGAAATCGTGGAACAGGTTATATTCCCTGGTGTGTCTTTTATGGCGATTTTCTCATTTTTTACTCACAAGGTTGGAAAAAATCTTGGTAATATGTCCCGTTTCATGAGAAGCGTGTCATTATTTTAAAATGCTACATTATCTTCAAGTCACCACAAATAAGGATAAATGGAATAAAATTCATAGACACATAGTTTTCATCTTTTAGATTTTCCCAGATAGTATATCAAAATTTAGAAATAAGCACATTTGCAGTCATTGTTAATTTATCATCGGATCTTACTTTTGGAAAAAATTTATCCAGAAAGCTCCATTAAATATTCACTTCCTAACAGTTCAAATTCCTATTACTGTTTCGAAGAAATTTTTACATGGTCGTATTTACTGAGTTTACATAATTCAATTACAATCTTACGTCTTAATTGTTAACATATTTTCTAATGCTTTTTTCCTTCCATGTTACAGATCACATACGAGAGTTCTCATGCGGAAAACGTTACTACAGGACCTTCTACCAGGATCCCAAGAGAGGATTCCTGTACATTGGTGCTATGTAAGTGAACTCAGAAAAACTAATTGAATTCTTTTTACTACTTTGCTTCATTGCTTTGCATTACTTCGTATTTTGCTTGCATGCATTCATTCATACCATTGCAATTGCTTACTTCATCATTACTACCAACTCAAGTACTAAAAACGATTAGATGAGACTTCCTCATTCCACCATATCAGTGACAAAAATGCTGCTTTGAAGCAAAAGCAAAGTGAAAAGAAAAATAAGTGAAAAGAAAAATAAGTGAAAACGAAATTGCAGTGGTACCAGTAGCAGTACATTGTGCACTAAATGACGACGAGAACGAGATGGTATTGAAGCACGTAGACCAATTACACAAATACAAGGTACGCCTACTACCTTAATAGCGGAAGCGAAGGAGCTATGAGCTCCACCAGCTTGAGAAAGTAAAAGGATGAGTACATTTTTCCATCGTGTCACTTATTTCGTTCACCATTCATTTCATTCTGAGGAATTCGTGCCTTCATTCACTTTGGCTTTCCTTAAATTGACTTTTTCAATGAGTTACCAGACTAGAAATAAGAAGAGAACCAAAAAAATTCAGGACTTTTTTCTTTTCCTTCCGTCCTTTTTTATTACCAATTTTCCCATCGTATACCCTCGCATATGTAACAAAGACTTCTCCATCAAAGGTACTCTGTACAATACTAAAAGCATTTTGTTGAGGATTTGTGCGTAAAAACTCAATTCATACATTTTATAATAAGCATGCTGTACTAAATTCCGAATTCATGAATGGTACAGCAAAAAAACGACGAATGGTGTATGTTTTGGTGCTTATTGCAAAGAACGTAGTGCTTCCAATCTATTTATCAGTTGAAGCAAACGGAAAGGATGATGATGCACCCTTTTTTGTATGGAACAAAAACTTTCACAGAGAAAAAGAATAAAGTCCAAACGATGGAATGGGAGTTTGTGAACATGACCAATCATTCCAAAGAATCCTTATACAGTTTCAGGCCTTCACCTGTCTATCTGTCTGCTTCTATTACGTTCCCAATGGATAATCCGATTAAGCCTTGTATTTATATTGGCCCTGTAGCATACAGAAAATAAAGATACTATTCTACTGATACAATACTAAAGTCATGCCAGATAGTCAGTGTCAAAGTATGTGAGTGAACTCTGCAACCTTTCTATTAGCTTTTGTATGAGAAAGTTTCTCTTTTTTTGCGATGTAGACTAACAAGACCAATCCTGCTTCCATAAAATCCCCCTCAAATAGACTGTAAAAATAATAGAATTTGCTACTGTTCTAGCAAAAAAAATGAAACTTATTACTAGTTCTCTTGCTTCTATCTGCGAAGATCAAAACTGCCAAAAGACATGATTCCATTGCTATATCAATACAAAGCGGTAATACCCACATACCACCTGTCTTTATCCTTACAGCTAATTTCCTGACACCTTCCTAGAATTTCTTTCATATGTACACGTATATTCCTTTACTATGTCTGTATACATTTTTAATAATGTTTCACCACCGATACTGCCACCAGAGAGTCATAATACACGTGACACGACACCATGATCATAAGTGACTCTATGACACAGCCAAGCACTAAACTAATATTTGAAGGGCGTTTATAATTCAAAAGCAAGAAAGGAAGGCGGTTTGGTGCGGTGGTGAAAGTATTCTTTAAATGGAATGTCCTTTCTATACTATCATTTCTATGAATTGAAGTATTAAACTTGTAGCCTCTTTTTGTCATTTCACTATGAATGTATTTTCATTTACCATTTATTTGGGATGAAAGTTGTATGGAATAAGGGTAAGCTATTTATGCTTTATTCAGGAAGCAGAAAGCCTCAACCTGATAACCACAGACACTATCACCAACAGAGGGCAAATAAGCACCACTCAACCATATGTAATATCATGAATAAACTTTGAGCTAACTGTAATAATAACTTGTTTTGGTGTAGTTTGCACTCACACCTTCTCTCAAAACAGTCTAAAGAGGAGTTGTACTTGGAGGTGTGTCATTTGGTGTGATAATATTCAAATGGCATAATATGTGAAGAGGAGGTGGAGAGGGACAAGCAGTCGTATAAGAGTAGTGAAAAGGTTTTATTTGACAAGTATACAGAGTGAATGGTAAACACTATGTAGTGAGTATTTTGCCTCCACTTTTCACCTAATGGCGTTTACATAGTTGGAGTGATGAAGATTACCTATGAGTTTTGAAGAATGGCTGTGATGATACCTATTACAAATATTTCTATCACATGCATGCATTTATATGAATGAAGACGAAGACAACATCATCAAAATGGGTTTAAAAGGTGGGTTTACGACCACTATGACACAAGATAGTTTCTTTGTAATAAAGGAATCGAGATGTAGTATTTAGCCTGGTTTCTGTATACATTGTATACATTAGTGTGCTTTACCTTTGATGTTACAAGTTTGTGAAGAGAGAACGAAGCAAATGTTTACATTTCCAAAACAAGTAGTAATTTTATCCCTAGCTCTTCTGTATGAAATTGAAGAGGAGGGCGACAAACTGAAAACTTTATATACTTTTGTTGGAATATCATAATCATGAAATATACTCTTCCTCTCAAATAAAACTAAAAAGGAAAAGTGATACTTAGATACTCTATGAAGAAGAAGCTATACGGTAGAGTAAAGGATTTGGTTGATGTCTCCAACGAAGAAACTCTTGACGTACCATCTATATACTTTGTCATCATATAAATAAGAGTCAATTTATAAACAAAAACAATGAAAATATAGTAAAGAATGTTTTGTGTATCTTGTCATGTCTTGTTGGATGAATGTTTGTCCATTTTAGCAAAATCACTTCAGAGAAAGGAAATCAAAACTTGGAATAGAGATGCTTGTTGTTGTTTGAGGTGGAGATTCATGGCATTCCATATAAAATTACCTTTTCCCCTAAGAATCGTGAAGATGATACATTTGCATACTTGTGTGGGTATGATCTTGCAATTAGTATGCTTCTTCGAAATTCATTCAGTTTAGTTCAACCACGACTATTTCTCGTTTCATTCCAGAGTTTTAGATTGAGTTCAAAAGAAGTACAGAATATGTATTTCCTGATTAAAGTTTTGTTTGAAGTTTTAAGCTTCACAATCAGGTCTACTGAAGAGGTCACCAAGTTGTGACATTTCTCTTAAGCAAATAAGAAAGCAATCTATGCATGTTCAAACAATATATGCTTGTATAGTAAAAATATTGCTAAGAAAATATTAATAGAAATGATAATGGGAAAGGGAAATAGCGTCAGATAATAATTATTATCTTGTCATATGCATACATCCTTTGCCCTTTGCACACGCAGCATCTCATATTCACAACTCATTAAACGCACATTCCCTGAAACTCTAGCATAGTATAGTCATGTGAAACTATGAGAGTATTATTTCCAGTTTTATTGCTTTCGTTGACAAGTGCAAAGGCACAGGGAATAACTGATAAGGAAAATGGGAAAGAAATTACGCATATCTCATATAAGCCTAACATTTTGTAGTAATTGTAGTAAGAATATTTGGCTTATTTAATTCTCAAGCTAAAGCTTATCTCCGGAACCCTTCTCGTTTTCTTTTCCTTTCCTATTCTATCTTGATAACTTTCTAAATCTCTTTTACATTTACTCTCAACCCAACATTTCTTCTTTAAAATAAAGTAAGATGATGATGATGATGGTGATGAGAGAAGTAAAATTGGGAAATGGGTGGATTATTTTTGGTAAAATGAAAATACAAAAGGGCAAGAGAAAGGGTATGCACATGATTACACGTTACTTCCGTATAGGTATTACAACTGTATCTTATGTTTTGTACTGATGTTGTATGTATTAAAGGAAAGAAGATGTAGAAAAGAGAAAGTGAGACAAGGCGTATAACTCTCAAGTGGAAATTCATATAGGGAATCCTAATGGATTTCGGATATTGCAAACTGATCGCACACTTATTCGTAGGGAAAGACCAGGCTAGAGCAAAAAGGAAACAGTGGAGAGAAAAGCTTTTATCTTTACCGACATCTCTTCCCTATTTATATGTTTACTCAACTAAGACGAAATCTTTCGCTAGGAAGAAGAGAGAGAAGAAATGTAGGGATCTTTTCAACTCAACTGCCAGATACAGTGGAACCTACAAAAACATATTTTGTATAGAAGTTGAGCTCAAACTCTAAACCCAAGTTCGCTAACCGCAAGTTTGTATTTGTAACACACACATGAATATATACGTGGTATAAATGCATACATGAATTTTCAACCACTACTTTGTGTGTGTTTGTAAAGTAGGTAAGCTTTTAAGACAAGTACGTATAGCCACACCAAATTTCACTGATTTTACAAGAAGTAAGAAGAAGCAAAAGCCAATATTATCTTGGTGACTGGATCCATTTCCCTACATTTCTGGTGATGAGTTACTGGTACAGATATAATCTACGATGGCCAATACCATTACTTGGGTACTTTCTCTAAACGGCTGTACACGATGCGTTGTATCATGTTTTCGAAGAATATCTATCATTTACCATTTTATTTATACAAGTGTCATATTATTCTGTCATGTTTATCTATTGCTTTACGTGAGTAAAAAGGCAGCCTACGGATGGTCGATTACTGTAACTGTAAGCAAGCAATGCGCACTTTTGGTAAACTATATGTATTTCTGATAAAATGCATAGATGTTATTTTTACAGTCAATCTTTTGAAATTGAGCAAATATACCTACTTACATGGAATCCTATGCATGTAGCTTATTCCACTTTTTGCTTTCTGGAGCATCAGCACAGAATTCAGGAGAACACTGGCTTTGAGTACACACACTTATATTTCAGATTGCTTTTTGAAAGGATGATATTGTATGTGTGTATCTGTATAGCAGTCGAAGCAGGAATCATTGAGCATCCTTGTCCTGCCTCTTCAATGTCCGATTTTCTATTTTGGATCATCATGAGAGAATGAGATGATGATGTTGCAGCAGCAACATGGATTAGGAAGTAAACTCTTCTGATTTAACTCTTCCTCTTTTCCTGCTTCTCTGGCCTCGTTCACTTTTATAGATCCTTTTTCTTTATTTTGTTTACTTTGTTGCACACAAAACCATACACTAGATTTTCGTAGATAAAAGCAAGAATTCCTCATTACTATAGACTATTTTTTCGTTGTTTCACTCGTCAGATCGATATTGATCTCTTCAAATCAAACGTGAGTGTAAGTATGGTGCAATCAGCAGCTTTGGGAAATAAATTTTGATAAATTTGCAATATGCTGTTATATCATAATCGTCATTTCTCCATATGTTTAGGTATCTCTTCTGGTCTTCTGTCTATTTTGATTAATTTCTCTAGGAGTCTAGCGACCAGTGAGCATCTTCAGAATGTGGCATATCAATATTAGCTCACACATTGAATATTCGATCGAAAAAAGGATGATTTGGTCTCCATTCCCAGCCTTTTTCACATTCCTATATATATCGATATCTATATATGTAATCCCAAATCCGATCCAAGCCTCTTACTCAGTTTTATCAGTAGAATTGTGGAATATAACTTCATGTATAGATAATAATACCCTTGCCATTGTTTTTTCGTCGACAGCAGTATTGATTATTTAAAGATAGACAGTTTAATTTTATCCGAATTGCCTTGTCCAGAAGTTCTCATTTATTTTCCTTTCCATGTCAGTGTGTTTCCTACTTGGGTATATGTAATGGTTTTTAGTAAGTTTCATTTGTGTCATTGTAAAAAATTTAGCTACCGGGAAAATGTTCCATAGTCATCAATACGCTACTTGAGCTAAGATAAGATGGAAGCTACTTTTAAATTATTACTGGACCACTTCTTTTACCACTGCACTGCCGCTACTGACGCACAGTGCAGTCTGGAGTGAAGACAAATATTATATGGAAACATTAAAATATAATTTAATAATATTTGTAACTGTTTATTTTTAAA
>JAQFXM010006957.1:0-12512 GCA_034693345.1 Entomobrya multifasciata | reverse complement strand
CATCCCACCTTTATTTCATGCTTTTCAGTCCAGGTTGGTTGTTCAATGTGATGTCAAACTTGTTGGCTTGAATATTTAACATCATAGCAGTAGAAATGTGCTAATATTTGAAAGTGTTAATGAAGTTCTCGCATTTTTTACTTTCACTCTCAAGATAATGGACTATTTTGACATCAAGAGATAATCCGATTAGGAATCTTATTACCAAACGACTTGATTTAAGTCGCGTCGCGTCGCATATGCTCCCAATGATTAATATTTTATTACCTACCTACTTTCACCTTATTCTGCAGTTTTCATAACGTGTTTTAGTAGATACCTGACGTGTAAAGTTGTAACAATTGCTACTCAAATACATTATCATTTACAATGTCATAATAATTTAGAACAGCAATAAATTGAGTTGGATGAAAGTACATACTTAGGTACGTACTTATACTCGTAGCCTTCACCGTTAAAATAACATTTGCAGGGAAGATCTAAGGAATGTGTGCACTTCATTCACTTACCCAAATAAAAAACTTTCATAGTATTTTATAACCTTTAGTACTTTTAATCGAAAAACTTGAAATAGGATGCTAGGCATATTTCTTCTGGGCTGGATATGTTTATGAACAATTTTTGATTCTTTCTTGAAAAGGATGAAACGTGTTCATAATACACTTCACAACTATAAACGTGACTTTTTCCCTTGTGCCGCCGTTCCGTTTGTAGAAATAAGCTTTTTTTGGAAAGAAAAAGAAATCAAACTGGCTGGCATTGTAAAAGCTTGTTTTTTTTGTATTCTCAAAGATGCAGTATTACATGATGTTAGCTACTACCAAACTACACTACCTTAACGGTGGAAAGAGCCAATGCACAATGCACTGTCATCGCTATTTTTTTGGACCTTTCTTCCTTCCCACTTTGATCATTTTGAAGAGAAATGTAGAGTTATTTGATCAGGAAACAGTATCTTTCCTCGTTCCGGATCAAAAGAGTGCCAGAACAAGTTTCGTGGGAATAAGGATTTTTGTAGAAAAGGGGTAAAGTATTTTTGTTTCTTCACGGATAAATATGTTTTCTTATCTGTCTGCAGCATAGTTTTTTTGTTCTACTCTCGTCGTCATTGAAGGTTTTGCACCTGAATAGCTATTCTTACATGTTAGATCTTGATTGTAAATGGGAAAGTGAGGAGAGGAGAGGGAGCACTAATGGAGATAACCCTTTCCTTCCGCCTTTCGAAATTCATCTTACAATCCTATCTCGTTAGCCCATCTTTTTCTCTTTTGCAATTTCTAACATATTTTGGAGCTATACCAGGAACAGAGAAATTCTTTTGCTGATCTTAAGTGTACTTTTTATTATATGACTTCCAAAAAATTCTGAATACAATAAAGGTTCCAATCTGTTTATGTTGCAGTTATACAACCTCTACATATACCAATAGTATTTCTTCGCAGCCACAAAGATTTAACGAGCTGCTCAGTAAACAAGTAACAAGCAATAAATAACTTTCTTATAGTTCATTAGGGAACTTGTAATGTATGTTTGCTTGATTTGTCATATTGCAATATTTACAGTTAGTTGCGTACTTAAAAACGAATGAGAGAAAATAAGCAAAATAAACATTTCTTCATCATAAAAATATCACATCACACATCGCATTTTAGCTCGTCGTCACAACCAAATTATCTTTTAGCAATACATAAAAAGGAGGACAGAGCTAGAGGGTAAAACAAGTACAAAAATATGGTAATACTATGAAAAGGACTAAAGCAATAAAGTCAACTTTTGAAGTAAACGATTATTTTTACAAGAAAACTTTCGTTTAAACACTGGACAAAGCTAATAAATACTAATACTACGGGTATAGATGGATATACTGATACGTACACACATGACATTGAATTACTACTATGGTATAACAACACGAAAGACAAAAATAACTTTTTGAGCAAGATCGCAAAAAGAGATTTTAAAGTAACGAAAAACATTAAAGTGCATATTACACACCTGCGCAGAGGATCTCGGATCACCCGGCTCGTAAGGTCTTCTGGGACGCTTTCTCCCTATATAATTGACGAACACAAATTCAAGTAGTGATGCATAGATGAAGAACATGGAGAATCCATCCCAGATATTCATTGCCGTTAAATTTGAGACCACTGGTAAAGTGGAACGGAAAGTATTGCTAAAAATTTTATAACAAGAATATATTTATGAGAAACTGTGTGCACTTCGGGGCAATACGCAACGCAAAGAATATAAAAGAGTATGAGAAGATTGAAGACAAACCTTGTTGTGAAAAAATTGAGCATGGTTGTAACACCAAGCATTACACGGGCTGGAACTGCGTTCCATTCTAACCAAAAGGTAATGAAGGATGATGTTACAAGTATTATGTCTGGAATAAACACAGTTGTAAAGTAGTAGGCTCGGTCACGGTTGAAAACAAGTTCAACTTTCAGGCAACTGTAATTTCCTGTTGGGAAGGAAAATGCAAATAGCAAAAATGTAGAGCATGAGAAAGAGAGTATCATCGTCAGCAGAAAAAAATGAGGCTGTTTTTTGAGGTAATGTGTATAATAAACATGATCAGCATCACTATCAAGAGAAGAATCACCAAGTTGTAATTCTTACCTCTCCAGTGCGAGGACTCGCAATAACTCGTCTCATTTTGAGCCAAGTAGGCATTGAGAAATGTGAGATTAGGAGACTTTCTCAGAACACCTGCATCCGTTTGCCACCTAAACTCCAAGGCATCCTTTTCATGAGATACTGCGTAGCAGAACAAGTAGAAACACAACCAAAATGTACAAGATTTATTTAATAGAATGAAATAAACTATAAGTACTTATAATTTCAAAAAGTGCTACTTTTCCCAGAGAAAAACCTATTGTTATATTTTATAAAATGTTAAAAGTAAAAGCTGCGTAGCACTTACTGCTCTCAATGGCAAAGGTGCAAACGGGATCGTCAAAAGGGAAAATAGCTAAATTCCCTTGGCACGATAGTATAAGATGACGCCTGCAAAAAAATGAAAAGCTTATCTTTAGCAACACCATCATCTTCAGGTGGACGAACAATGAATATTGAGAACGTATTAGACATCGCATCGCTAACAACAAACGCACACACATAATGCATAAAAACACACAAAAAAAGAAACGCAATATTTTTATTGTAAAAAGGTTGAATAAAATTAAATAGGATAACACACAAGAGCAGTTTCAATAACATATCTTGTCTCAGATAAATATATATACATTACCTCGTTGTAAAATACACCGTGCCATTGGGAAATATTCTTAGCGCCACATTTACCGGATCCAGATTCGAGCGAAAGTCTCCATGTTTGACAAAGTAGACATCAGGAATCCAAACACGTCCCCAGTGATGCAGAGCGTCTAAAAATGGTTTTCTCCTGGGGTTATATCGCATAGGAATTGCTTCATGAACATCAGCAATGTATGGTGGTGCTGTTCCAGACACAGAGTCGAAGATTTCATGCTTCAACCTCTTGTCCATCCACACCAGGTGTAGTAAAAATTCGACCTCATATTTCTACACAAAAAAATTATTTTCACCAACAAAACATATTGTGAATTTAAGTGAATGAATGAGTTAAAGGAGCGAAGAAGGTTTCACATTAAGAACGCATTTTTAATACTCGCTAGGGTGTTGTAAGCCCCATTAAATGAAACCATTAATTTTGCTTGTGCCTCAAGTCCACATAACTACTTTCGTGCTATAATATACTTTTCTTGTTTTGTTTACACAAATAACTTTTTTTAAAGCTATACATACGTAGAGTTTTTTGGTTATGTAAACATAAATATACTAAAAGCGGAATAGCGGAGTGGAAAGTGGAATGCATCTTAAATTTCTTATTTTTCTACAAAATAAAGTATTTCATCAATTACCAGTGATGATTCATCCGGGGATGCTAGTGTTAACAGGAGTACACTCACATTCACAGGAAGATCATCTGAAAACACGGGAAATAAGAGAATTAGCATGAAAGACATAATATTCTAACATTAAATTCGTAGAGCTCACTTCGTCATCTTTTAGTCACGATAAAAAGGAATTAGCTCGCGTTTTATTTATTTTTATGACTGTCTTGGAGCAAATTACTACATGTCATTAAGTTTGCATTAGTGAAAGGAGAGCGTATATAAAAGAGAGGGTACAGGAAACTTGAGAAAGAAATTAATGACATCGCATCAGTGAAATTTCTCATAAAAACACATCAACTACATACATAAAAAATGAAATCTTCTTTAAGAGAAAATGAACTTTGTGAAGTTAGTATAGTATACACACATGAACATGTATATAAATATGGACGAGCTGAGCTGAGCTAGCAACCTAAGAATAAATTGAAAAATCGAACCGGGAAATGTTGAGAATAAAATGAGACTGTCTTACCTTTACTAGGAGGAAGTAGTCGCTTATCATACCTATCTTTACTAATTAAGAGATCTAGAGCGGCCTTTTCACTCAAATCTGAGCTTATTCTAGAAAATTAATTTTCAAATATTCATACCTTCATTAATTCTCCTTATGCATATATTATTTGTACCAAAAAACTGAAAAATTTCTGAGGAAATGTGCAATTATTGTTTTACTTCAACTTGTACCTTAGCGCTGGATGTCGGGGTAGCGAAACCAGCTCTTCCGCTACAACCGGTCCTAAAATAGGTAGTAGGGCACACGCGGCGACTAAGATCGGTAGGATCTTGTTCCCAACCATGTTGAATATTTTCTGTTTGGAATTAAGAGATCATTAACATGATGTCTACACCATTTTTATCCCTGATGACATGTAATTTAAAATGATTTATGCTTCACAAGAATATAAATAAGTTGAAGAAATAAAATAAAAACAAAATAGAATCATCAAAGTTTGTACCTTGAATAGATAGTTTCTGCCTTGATTTTGTAAATCAAACTGCAACGAGTCACAATACGACGCTGTGGCTGTTGCAGCTAAGCTTGTAGAGTTGAAGGCAGTAATAATGGTTTTATGCATCTGAATGCAGCGAAGAAAGAAGGCTCCGTCCGTCAAAGGAGGTCGATTTATTAACTAATACAGAGATACTTTTCTTTCTATATTTTTACAATATAATATTTTTATATTTTATATTTGAGTTGTTATATGGCAAAAATTAGTTTACAAAGTGTGTACTATTATTTTAAAAAGATATTTCGCTTTTCTTTTCTTTCTTCGTGAGTTTCCTTCTAAGCTATTTGACTAGACGTTTTCGCACTGAGCTTGATTTATAGCTACAATATAATTGGATTTTAAAATACGCCTTATAGCTATATAGCGTGTATAGATATATTTATTACAAAGAAAATTATATATGTATTTAAATGTCTACTTGGTCGTACTATTAGTATTATTGCTTTTTCCTATAATGTAAAACATGGTAAAATTGGAAACATCTCCAGTGTGTGTATATATTTCGGTAGACAGACGGACAACTTTATATATTTTTTAATATTTATTATGGATACATATTACCGTGCATATTTTTATAATATTATTAACCATACAAGAATTATTAAAAAAGAAGTTAAATGTATATGGTAAACAGAGTGGCGTGGCGTTTTGTGTGTATATATCCAGGTGAAAGTAAACCTAATAAAAATTCTAAAGTCGTATCTCACTGAATCGGTTTGCCTTCTGACAAAAGTTCTTGTATAAAAACTATCATGAACTAAAGACAAAAAGTTTCTTTTTTCATACTTTTCTTCTCTTATAGAATAAATAGCTTTCTAACTATTTAAGAAGAAAGTTTTTTTTTGTTCTTTTTTGTAATAATATACGGTGAATAGGAAACTAGTTTTACCTTCTCATGTGCATAGAGTACTATAAAAAGATGGTTTTTTTCGCGAAACTTTACGTTGACTAGACTAAAAGATAGAAGAGGATACTTTTAATGTTTGAGTGTATTTACATTTAAGTGCACATGGATATAGTACATATTTAATACAATATACATCATATACAGATGAAGGCATTTAGTTTGATTACATTTGGATATTTTTTTTTGTCTTGAACAGAGAAGATGAGAGAGAGATGCGTGGAAGATTGATTTTTTGTCTTTGTGTTCTGGTTTCCCAATAATCTTCTAATGTTTTTTGATTACTTGTTATTTGAAGAAAGTTCCTCTGAATTTTTTTTTTACATCAATTCACTTTGATTTCACCGCAGCTGCTTTGCTTCGCTTCGGAATTACATAAACATTTGAAGTAGTTCCCTTTGAAGAGAGAAAATTCTGTACAAGTGAAAGCGAATAAATCTATTTGGCGGTTGATGTAAATGCAGATGTGGAGAAAACAGAGACGTGCATAATAACAACAGCAGAAAAAGCACACCAAGATGTTTCGTATCACAACTTATGAGATTTTTTTCAGTTCCTTTCTCGAACACAAAGGTATCGGAGAAGAGAGAGTGTGTGTAATTCAATGCAAGTATATTAGGTAGTTTTTTTCTGGGTAGGTATAAGTTTCGTAAATAGCGGACGTTGGTTCTTTCTTTGCTATCTTGAGAATATTAAAGAGTTGATATTGCATTTAATGTTGTTGCTGGTGAATGCGTCGGTTTCACTTGCTTCCTCCTCGGTAGCTCGTATACAGATAATATCATCGTCATCATCCTCTCCTTCCTTCTGCTTTCTCTCTTTTTGTGCAACCGGTGAAAGAGAAATAATTTTTGTCAGGTAAGAGAACTTACTTTCACTATTAGCAGCGGAAAAAACGGAGGAGCTACGAGCACTAGCACAGCTCACGCTACTATCAGGGATGCGGATGATTTCTTCAGAATCTGTGGTCGTGGTGGTATGTGTAGTCTGCTGAGGAGCGGTAATGTAGTTACAACTAGTCGAAGTAGTAGGTGGTAGTGAGCATATACTTGGAATATAAAATGATGACAAGATCAAGATTTTGGTCGACACTAGTCCTCTTGTTAAGCTCCTTTGGGTTTTATGCATCTTTGCTAATGCTTCCCAAAACTTTACTCTTCACCACTTTCACAAAAATATTCATAGGGGAAACTTGAATGGAGCTTTGTTTAGAGAAAATAAAAACTACGTTGAGTTGGAGAAGGGCAAGGGGAAAATAAATGGAGTTTTCAGGCGAACCGTAGAGTGTTGGTGTGCGTATAAAAGAAATTTTTGGTTGAGAGAAGACTGTTCATTGTTGGTGTTCTTAAGTAGGTTTTTGTTTGAGTAGGCTATTATAATACTCAATGGTTGATGATGTGGTTGATAAATTTCATTTAAATAAATAAGTATACTGGAAACGCCATTTCTTGGTTCTGGTATGACTCACAAGTAGAGGGGTGTCGCGTTACGTATTATGAAATGTGCTGGATGATGTAAAAGTTCATAGGCTCATATTTGACTTTCTTCCCGAGTTTCATCGCATTCACACTTTCTCCACATCCCACATGTCACGTAACACAGCTGAAAAACAAAATAAATCGATTGTTAGATAGAAGTACAACATATAGGTGGATTATATATATTTGTTTATTATGATTTAACCTCAAAAATGGTAAAACCGATAAAAAGCTTTTCATTCAAATTTCTCGTACTTTAGCACATTTATTTGTTGTTTATGTTACATCTTTTCATTCAAAGTATAGTGTGTAGTTTGATTTCATGTATGTACAGTCCTATTTTGGCCATTTTATTGGGCGTACATATATCTCGGAAAGTTAATGTGTAAATTTTTGATTTTTTTACTTTAACGTAACGAGTCGTAATTTAATATACACACGTCATGTCAAAGTACAAAATGTCATTCAAGCAAACTTGAAGCATGCAAGCAAGTTTTTGCGGCAGATTTTTATGTTTATCCGTACAGCAGAACTTAAATTTACTACCCATAACTATTTCGCACTACAAATTTAGGACCAAAGTAAAATAAACATGCAAGCCACATAAGGTAATGAGTACAGTATTCTATTCCAAATGGAAACAAATGCCAAAAAAGGCAAAGACTATGATTTTCTCTTCTGAAACTTTCCTTTCAATATACAATAAGAAAAACGAGTGTTGTGTTTACTACTTTTTATAACGTCGGAATCGGAAGTATTTTTACTTGTCTGATTTTTTACCATAGTTAATAGTGTTGATGTTGATTATATTTCAGTGGCAGTGTTAAATCTACAGGAATTTGCAGAAACATACAAAATGCAACGGTTCCAATACATTATGCCCATTTGTATACATTATGTATGAGATGACGTGCACCGTGAATATGTCTTACAATAATATTTTTCTTTGATGATATACACATTTGGAGGAATTTTTATGGCATTCTCATTTTCATTCACCATTTCTAATCCCTATTGCAAATCTGGTGCAATGCAGAGGACTAAACTATGAGAAACAATAACTAAAGTAAAAATAAGAAAAATATATAAAAGATTATGTAGTTCATGTTAGCAATTCAAGTGATAGTACAAAATGAAAACACTTATAAATCCCTTCTGGAATTTCCAACTATTCTAAATATCGCTAGTTGACTCCCCCTCTGCAACAAATAAGAAAACTACTATGCTCATTGTTTGCTGCACCATTAACATTTAATCGAACTCTCGCGGCTTAATAGCCAGTTCAAATATGACGTAATTTGAATATGCACTCCTCTCAGTCCCATACGCTAATAACTGCCTTACTTCCTCTTCCTTCTAACCAACCTGATCATTATATTACATATTATGCTTTCTCCTTCACAAAAGTGGAAGACTCAGTCAGAGAGTCAGAATCGTTTTGTTCAACAGTATCAACCTAAAACGCTTATATTTAGGCGATCAAAGGTTCCGACATACATAAATTGTTAAGTGCACACTCTAAGTCGCTTTTACCAATCAAAGGTTTGTATTTCAGCTTATTTCATAGAGTTTCACATGAATATATGTTACTGTAATGGGCGTTGAGTAGTAAAAGCTAGCTTTTAAATGCATGCATTGTTCAGAATAGAAAATGTCAGGGTCGGAGGAAAACACCAACTACATTCGCTCAATAGTATATACATTTAATATACATAGCTTAGTGAGAAGATTCAAATATCATTCTCCATACAGTTTCGTCGCTGCATTTCTTCCTCACTATCCTAGGCTATCTAGAGAGATATATGTGTTTTTACAATAATGCATTATATAGGTCATTTCTAAAATGCTGGTCGTTACTAAATCATATAAACTAGACACACACTTATCATATACGAACATCATGCTATTAAAATACTTGTAGACTGCAAATTGAGGAGGAATATGGAACATTTTCTGTTGGTAATGTGTACAAATTATGTGATGTAGATAAGAAAATAATTTGAGTGTTTTGGTATGTAATTTGCAAATTTTTCTGTACTAAAATGTGTAAAAAACGAAATTTTGAGAAAATTAACCAGTAAATTATATTTTTGTGAGTTCTACTTAAACAGAACATTAAAATGAACAGAATAAAATGTCATGTAGAAATGTTTTTTAAGGTTGTTATTAAGTTCGTGTATACCCCATTTATTCGATGAGAACACAGGATACATGAAAATGTTCTGGTGTAAATCCACTCCTGGAAAAAAGTGGTCGCACTTATTTTAGTTGTTCAAAAAGCTTTTGAACATTTGCTTGTCTGAAGGTTTGCTCTGTGGAGAATATATAGAGCAAAGTGACATTCTGCAGATATCATGTAAATTTATTTCTGCATTGCATTTTACATTACGTCGAAAAGGCTACTAAGTAAGTTTTTTAAACCTTAGAAAATTACTAGAGTGCCTTTCATCTAAATATCTTTTATATAATATCCTGTTCTATATACTAACTCCCCACCTTTAACAACCATGTATGCATGCAAATAAATGTGCTGTTGACAAAATGTTGCTTAAAATGTATATTATGCAAACATATGTTATGTTCCTTTTCGGGGTTACCCGTAAAAAGGAAGAAAAAAAGAAGTTTTTAACCAACATATTTGCAAAATACCCGGTTTTGGTTAGAAGTGTCGCGGCTTGCCTTGAAATTATTTGCTCAACTAATCATTACCCGCTATGTGATAAAAAAGTATACCATGCCATGTTTGTGTACACAAACATTTGTTTATTAAGCTATGAATATTTTACTTGAAACGATAGGAAAAAAATACATGTAGCGATCGTAGAAGAACATAAATATTACATGATGCACAATAAAAAAAGAGTATTAAAAATGTACGAACGTTTTGGTTACAAAAATGGTAATTTTAATGTTCGTCTGGGTATTATGGCTGCGCTACTGGTAATCAGTGGTGAAATTCTTTGATTTTACACATTTTTTCTCCTTTTCCGTTTGTTGTTGAATATCTGCATTCATTATCATTATAAATGCTATGTTGTCTGAATATATGAATGTTTGAATCGTATAATATGCTCTACTGTTTCAAAATTCCCTTGATAAATGAAGAAATTTAGAAAGATTTACCATCATGTTTACAAGCCTAATATTAATTAAAAGTAACTGACACCAATATTTATTCGTCAGCAGATTACATTAATCTCGAAGAAAGTAGCAATTCAGCTATATCCCTAGCTCTCATTTTCACACAACACACCATGCATGCATGTGTATTTACATAAGATCCCAGCATTGTGTATCTTCTTTCATGTTTTCCTAACTTTTATACATTTTGTCCACTGATTCGTTTCATTTTACGCACCAATTGCGATGGCGCTTTTAAATGAAAACTCTGTGACGACAATGACGATCTCTGTGAATGAGTTTGTTTAGCTGTATTCATGTCAAATTAACAGCATTGCGGATTTTAGATAGTTTTGTAAGAATCTAGGGAAAAGGAGGAAGTGAAGTGAAAACAAAAGTAGGGAGCATTTATATGGTTTCTACTTGGCACTCCGCAAATATTCATAATTAGTCATCCGTGCTAACAATACAAACCAAAACATAAACAACATTTCTCAGCATTTGCTAAAAAGCGTGCTGTTCCAGTATAAACGACCACGGACCATGGCCATGGTCTCAGTCTCAAATCACAGAAATACTTGGATGAACAAAACTTCTAAATGTAAAGAGGTCGCTATAATACATATGCATATATTTCAGCAAATTTAGCTTTTGAAAAGGATAATAATTAATGCTGTATGCTTTCTCCGCTTCAACACATGTCATTACTGAACCATATCCGTTAACATAATTAATGTTTTGGTTTGATTCAAGCAATTTAAAAATCTACACGTGTATGCATAATATTTACTACTAAAATTCATTATTCTACATACATCAATCATGATATAGCTTGTCAAAAATTACACCTGTCCTGTTTTCATTAAACTCGACATAAAATGCCCAATTACTTAACCTTAATTTGAGCTGTTGGTGATTTTAATTACATCCAACAACACTGATTTTTCTACTATACATCAAATAACGCGACGCACATTTACAGTCAGTTATACTTTGACACAAGCCAAAAAAATAAATTAGTTCACTCACGGAGTCTCTTACTCATTCGTTTCCTTTTAAATGACGTCTTTCACCAGTTTTATAATAATGAAAAATTGCCGTCCCTTGTTTAATGCTGTTGTTTATTAATACATGTCTGCAGTAACTTCCATTCCTCTGCACTTCCGCATAGGCTTTCACTCACTTTCCGCCAAGAGCTTTTCATTTTTGCCATCGTCTTCACTTTGTGTACTGTTTATTTCATTAGAGTGTATGATGGAGATGGAGCAACCATAATAAGCAGGGAACGTTGGGAATTCTCTTATGTATTCCCCTGCGGATTCACTAATGGTTCGAATAGGAAACCCGGAAAATTAAATCTCACTTGATAGTGCATGTATGCATTCTTCCAAGTATAACCTGTACAAAAACCCGAGAAAAGCTACGTAATGGCATAAAATGTTTCTGCATAGAACATACATAATAGACTAGAGCAGGATGATTCCTAAAGGCAACTTTCAACATTGTGTTGATAAAAGGTACAAAAAACAAAATGCTAATAAATATTTATGTACAAAAATATGTATACCAATGCATGGTAAGCAATGCAGAATGTATAAAAAATTTCGTGTAGACAGCAAATTTCATATTCCCATTGACCCAGTGACTATGTATTGCGCTAACGCTATATTTCACATTCCCCACCATTTCTATTATGGTTTCCCGTATAAAATACTATACTAGTCTGAGTGAACCCTATCATTATTTTCATTTCGTCCATGCATCAACACACAGTTCAATAGGTTGCAATAGTATAACCTTATAACGAAGAAAAAAACATTTATCGTGTTCGTGACAAACACGGAAAGAGAACATTTCATGGCATCAAAAACCACAAATGCAACTTCAGCCAGTCACATGCTTATACAAAATGTATATACCTAAATGGCAGTGGTAAGCCAAACCAAGAACTTTGTCTATACTTCTTCGGTTTCCTGTCGCAATAATAAATATAAGAAGTTTGCACCTTTCTAGTAACCCGATTGATTTTCCACAAGGTTTATTTTTCACCATGCATAGA